>LPNX010032779.1:17879-95326 GCA_001517045.1 Pseudotsuga menziesii
ATATATATTTATGTATGTATATATATGTATATATACTAGTACAAAATGATGAATTAATGACTAAAATCCAGCTATAAATGACTATTTTTAAGTCGATGACTAATAGTAGTTAATTTTCACTATCTTATAGCTTGAATAACTTTAGTCTTATTTCACTTAGTCATTAATAGGTTTAATCATTAGTCATTGATATATTCATTGATAGTCAATGATTGAGTCATTGATTTATTCATTGATTTAGTCATGATTTAAGTCACGGATTTAGTCATTGATCAAAAAAATTAATGACCAAATATATGACTAATTAAACTAGTAGATGGTAACATATTAATGAATAAGATAAATACAACTAAATGTTAGTCGCACTATAAGATACGAGAAATTAGCTATTAATAGTCGTATATATGCGAATTTTATTGTTTTCGTAGTCACAAATTTATGATAGGGCACACAGGAATAGAACCACCAACCTCTTGCCTATAATTAGGAAGTTGCTCTACCATTGAGCTAGCACCCTTAAAGAAGTTGTTATTTCTTGATAATGATGATATTCAAACAACTTTTGCATCATTCAACCATACAATATCATGATTATCAAGTTACTATAGATCCATAATGGCTTACCCTGTACTAGTCCTTTAAGTCTTTTTTGCACTTTATAAATGCATTTGAAAGACTTGAAGGACTATTACAAGGTAAGCCATTATGTATATATAGTAATTTGATAATCATTATTTTGTATGCTTGAATGATGCAAAATGCACAAATCCCAAAAAATTATAGGAATGACAAGCATGCAGCCAATGTTAAGCTATCTACTTAGTCATCTATAGTCATACCAAGATATCTAAATTTGACTAAATATTCATAAGTAATTTGAAGATAGTGGTGGACGATTTCATGGAAAGGATAATTTCAGTTTATATAGAAGCAAAGGATGAGAAAATGGAGCAACTCATCACCCAAAATGTGCATAGAATAGTAAAATGAAATATACAACTAATTTCATTTCACATCAAGAAGAATGGGCATTAACTCTAAGTACTCTTAGCCACTAGATAAATGAAAATGAAATGATATGAAATATTAGCAACAATACCTTCGAGTTTGCTTGCTGACAAGAAGTATGAATACTTATGTGATTATTTTATTCAAAGGTGACTTAAACAGGCACTAACCTACAATCAAGGCAAGAAACCATGTTCAGATTGATATATAAATAAAATAAAATAAATCTTAAAGATAGAATATTCCAATCCCACTATCATTTATACCTTGAAACAGAACTAGTAAATCTCCCACAATTGTTCAACTTTGTCCAAAATGTCCACTTGGAATGCCATTGTTTAAATAAAACAAACAAAATTGAAAACATGAAACTAGTAATTTAATCTACATGTCTATTGGATGCAGAGTCCCATAGATGTACAAAATAATTAGTCAACACATGCAATAAAAATATAAATGGAAAAAAAGAAGAAAACAATGTGGTTTAGACCTTCCTTAATTTCTATACTCAGATATATATTACGATCACACTTTTTCTCTTAGAAGACAAGTCATTAACGAAACAATGGACATACCTAAGAGAGAGAGATATATAGGTATTTGTAGGGCAGAGTGAGACAAATACAGACCTAAAGGTATTAATCAAAATATTCTAGAAATGAGGATGAACTTTCAATCCCATTGCTGCAATAAATGACAGTATTTTAGGACAGCCATACATCAAGCAAATGGAATCTCCTTTCAAATGTGCAGAGGTAGCCTTGACCCACACTCTATAACATCCATCATACTTCAACACACTTCCATACATAGTAGTAGCCTCAAAGAGGATGTAAAGGAGCATGAAAAACATCTATAAAGTCTAAATAGGCTCGTCTTGCTACATTGGGCTGAACAACCTCACCAATACATGCATGAGTGATGTCATAAGCATAGTGGTGATATACCTTATGACACATATCCAAGAGATAAAGTCTTTTTATCAGTATGAATACTGAAGAGAAGATGTTAGTTCCCATTGCACTATGATGGTTTCTTTGCACCCTAGGTATATTTAGAAAGTTGTATATTCCCATGACCATATTCCAAACTTAGCAATTCTAATATCCTTGTTCATGCCAAAAAATTTATTTCAATTGACATAATGAATTACCTATTCAAAAATAGAGTTTTACGTGGTTTAAACTCCCAAAAATAAATTCACACCCTAAAGCTAAGAAAAAATTATAAATATGGTGACAATGATGAGGCATTTTCCAAACAGCCCACATAAGTCATGGTTTTCTCTAAACAACCAACATAGATCATGTTTTTGTCCTAGCATAGGTCACAACTCTATCCAAGGCATCCCACAAGGTCATAACTCAATACTTGCAATCTCAAAGGCGGTCATAGTTCAACATAATAGCCTCAGTAAAGAACATGTCCCATGCTAGTAGGCTGCCAACAAGTTCCAACACAATATAATAAAAATAAAAATAAAACACATATATGAAAATATAAATTCTAAAACAAAAAATTATATGCAAATCTAGTTGTCGACCCACCAGCTCTCGACCCAGTAAAATCCATCTCAGACCATACAGGGGATAAACATACACCATGTAACCCAAATCCCTTAAAGTACCCCAAACATGGTGCAAACATATTTGGAATAACCCGAATGTCTACCACTATCCTTACTTTTCTTTCATTTTTACATGTATCTCTCCATCTTTTAGCTTTCAAGTGTCACTCCCACATTACATGTGTTTTGTTGTATTATCTAGTCCCACTAACATACTTTTTTGTTAACTATGGACATTAATAAAATTATCTTATCTTATCTAGCATGATAATTTTCTCATGGGTGATTGGTACAATTTTGAGTATATTGTTCACTATTCACTAAATGTTTAACCTTGTTAAGTACTCGCATGGAACTGTTAAGCATAGTTTGGATATGAGTAGGCATTGTCTGCAAGAGACTAATGCACATCTTCTAGCATCACTAATCTACAAAAGGGGCATTTTTTTTGTAGAGAGATTCTGCAAGTCGAAAATATGTAGTGATATCAGAGAGGTTGGGTGTGATTAGTGGGGATTTAAGATTGTTGTTAATCCTTTTTCCGGGAAGATTTGTGTCTTTTAATAAGTTTTCCATAAGCACAAAATTTTCAACAAAATCCACTTAGGTGTGTAGATGTAACCACCAATATTTTTTTTCTTTTGTATTTCAGTTATGTTATTTGAGATTTATTTCTATCATATTTTATACTACTATTTTCAATTACATCGGTAGTTTTTGTAGTAGTAGCAGTAGTAGCAAAAATTTACATAAATGAGAACTACTATTCCATTTCCAAATGACTAAGAAAGCATTCCTTTACAATATTTCCTAGTTTCATAAATGGATGGAAGTAACTATAGAATGCATTTTGTTTCTGATTACAAATAGCCACTTTTAAAGGTTTAAATGGTTTATTGCAGCATCTTTCTACCTCAAAGACGAGTATTATTTCCCATAACTGTTTCAGGTTTTTGATATCCTTTAGAAAGGGTCACCACAAGCTACACTTATCTAGGCTCTGACAAAGAGGTGCATTAAAGAAGGTCTTAGAAAATAAATTTTGCACCCAACCATAATCTAATGTTATAGTTCTTCCATCAGTACTATTCTTCTCTGGCTTCTACCTTGGGAAAGTATCTCCCAATTTGGGACGAAAACTTTTGCATTTACCATAATTATCTTTTTTTTTTTTAAATTTCCCAATTCTAGATTCAATCATGGAAGATAATTTCCAGTTCAACAAACTTTCAAGGCCATAATTTCATAATAGTATATTTTCCATTTCCAATTTTCCTCCATCCTTTTAGCCCCTTCAATAATGCATCTTAGAATCATCTCTTTTTATCCTAGTCTACATGGAAATAACTGCTCCTTTTAGTCTTGTCAAGGAAGTTATAAGTGAGCAGAGAGTAAGTGATAGAATAGTAATCCAACTCATTAGTACCTAATTACACTACTTAGTCAATTTTATTTCTTTTTAATCTTTAATACACTATGTGGTGGACTAGGGGGGCTTAGTTGGAAAAATGCCTAGTCAATTTGGGGCTTTCACACCCACATGAGCTTTCCAGCTCAGTCAACCAGCCACATGTGCACCCTCATCATTTTTGGTGTGCTCCCATTCATTGAATGTGGACAGCTAGGTTGACTTGGAGCGCTAAAGTGGGATTTTGGCAAAATTTGGCTTGATTTGGTGAATTAAATGTTGTATTAAGACTCTAAACCACCCATATTTCAACACCCACATTTTCCAGGGTGTAATCATTGACCCACATCACTTCATCCTTGTACAGTCAGCAATTCCTGGCTGTTTCGGTTGATTTGGGGCTTGATTGGCCCACCTAGGGAGGTTTGATGCCAATTTGGAAATTTTGACTTGTATGCTCACAAATGGATTCCAAATCCTCATGAAACTTCTATGTTGTAATATATACCTGATAATAACATGTTTCATGGCTAGAAAATCCAAAATTATTTTTTTCCAGTTCACATTGTGTGTAATTTGTCTTTCAATTGATGGTTTTTTGCCAGTTTTGCACCAAATTTGATTTGTGAGCTTCAATAATGCTCCTAGACTCTCCTGTGGTTTGAATATATCACATGGTATCAGAACCTATTGATATTTTTGAGTTGAAGATCAATTCAGATTGATTTGAGCTACATTTTTAGTGGAGTTCCAGATAAAATCGAATTGTGTTTTTGCAGAACATCCGAAAATTTCTTCATCATCAGCGCAGGTAGAAATGGAGGCTACCCACATCATGCTAACACCATTCAATTTATTTTATTGGAATGAATATATGGTGATTCAGCTAATAACCAAATGGATTTGCAGAGTTACCATGGGCACTGAGGTGGAACCAAATTTTGTAGTTGAGAAAGCCAAGTACTTCAACAAATTGGATGAGGTATTTGGATTGTTGTGTCTGAGCATATCGAGAGAGATATTGTTCCACATTGACAGTTCGATAACATCCAATGAGTTCTAGGTAAAACTAGAGACATTTTTTTGGAAAACTAATGAACTATGTGGTCACCAGCTTGAGCCCAATGCACTATGAAACAATCTAGGACTTCTTCACCAAGTTTACGTCACTTGTGTTGAATTTGAAGTAGTGTGGAACTTAAAAGAAATAGGAAAAATTGATCTTGTTTATAGTTTCGAATTTGGGGCCATAGTTCTCAGTTTTTGTGAGTACATTACACCCCGACAAGTTAACACTTCGAAACTAGAAAATGCCCAGTCTAGAAAACTTCATGGAGTCACTCACTCAGGAGCAATACAAGCTTGTCCAAATGGGAACCATCAAGACCAAGGATCAAGCACTAGAAATGGTAGTTTCGAATTCCTCAAAGGGCAAGTCCAAGTCCAAAAATTTGAAGCTACGAGAGAAGAACAAAAACCCAGAAAAACCCAAATCCAGTGATGCAAGTTTGAATCCTTCTAAGGAGAAGGACAAGAAAGGAAAAGAGAAGGGAAAATGCACCTATTTCCATAAGATATGGAATCTAGATATCACATGCAAGAAAAAGGCCATTGACACCATGGTGCAGCTGCTGGAGAGGAAAACCATTCTGTTAGCACCAGAATTGGGCCCCAAGGTTGAGCAAGGGGGAGGGCCCGCTCTCTAGTAACAACAAAACCACTTTAGGTTGTGCCTCTATCCATGTGCATTCAAAGAGGGATCTCTCATTTGTCTTCAGAGTCTATTCCACATAATATTTTTAGTCAAGGATAATCAGGGGGCTAGGATCATGAATTGGACAAGGTGTATCAAGGTGAGATGTGAGGTGGGATTATCGGGGTAAGGGACCATTGGCGATGGAGTCGAAAACCTATGTAGGGAATACTTGCATAAGGAAAGGAATGGCATGGGGTTTCAGATAGAGTCAAGGTAGCTATTGATCTCCCAATCAATAGATATTTAGCAGGTGGTCGGAGGACAAGAGAGAACAGCCCATCACATGGAGCACCAGCAAGATGAATTCCATGCAACTTTAAAAGATACTTGATAAATGTCTGGAACAACAGCCAAAGCATAATGAGTATGAATTCCTAACTTCTATACACTAAGTTGCATACATGAAATCAATCAACAGATTGGAGTGAAAAAAAGAGACACATTGCATGTAAAAGAAGATACATATTGGGAAAAGCAATGACACATGAATCTCTTCCATGAGAAACAATTCCTCCTCTATAATTTTATTCATATCACAGGCATCAAATCTTATTTACAATGGAGAGCCTCAGCCCTAGAATGTTTCCCAATCCAACCAACTCCTTTCTCCCTCTATCGAGAGTGTATTTATACTATTCTAATGCTGAGACTGTCGATTTGAAAATTGTTACAAGTCACTCTCATGCGTTAACAACACAGGGAGTGGACTATTTCCATGTTTTACAGATAACAATAAACATTATGGAGATGCGGCGTGTGATAACATAGACTGACATCATAGGGCTTCCTTCCATTCCACTTCGCGAAAGTGGTTTCCATGAGGCATGCTAATGGCCAATTGTTTACTTAGGCTACTTTGGGTATATCTTTCTGCTTCTTCAGCCAGCCTGCTTCTTACAGACCACGTCACTTAAAGGATAACAAGAAGACCCGAATCCACCGCCTGATCATTTTTCCAACCCATCATTTGTTTGGTAACATTGTTGTAGGAAGAGACTGGAAAGAAGGTGGTCATGCACTTGGTGATGATAAAGGACTGAAGAAGATTATCATCCTTGTACCCCTTTCTTCCTCCTACAAGGATGGTTTTCCCATGAGCCATGTAGTCGGGTGTGCATTTGACCCTCTCCTTTCCCACGACCAAGCATCCAAGTGGAGGTCCTAGGGGTGGTGCCGAAGGTTCATGACCCATGTGGTCCTAGTATGAGCATTTGCTCCAACAGTTCTGCCACCACTGTGAGCTGGGACTTCAGAGGTCATGACTGCAACTGGGAGTGTTGGAGGGACATCGCTGGGACGTCATAACCCATGCACTACACATCTAGAGACTGATTTGTGTAGAAGCGGGTGAACCTCCCTTGGTGTTTAACATCTGTGCCCCAGTGGTTGGAAATTTTCTGGTATGGATAACCAAAACACAAATCTATGTTTTTATACCAAGAGTACCCCTTTTCAAATGAAATTCTTGAACCACACAATCATGGCTATCTATGAAGGAACTCAACACTTCTCAGCATTCAAATCTATATTTCTGATCATCTACACATTTCCACGTCTCAAAAGATCTCCGGGAGATGTCATTATATAGGGTGATTTGACATGGCTCGGAAATAGCTATACCTGTATTTCCAACATTCAATCATATTACCCAATATGGGAAAGATTCCAGACAATTTCCACGTGGCTACCAAGTTGGTTTCAAGGGTTGTGGATTTGACCTTTCTTACCCTTTCAATTACCATGACAGTGTCGTTGGGCTATTTTAGTTCATCGCATCCCTTGGACTCATGTAAATTCCAAGTCTATCGCCTCAATGAGTCAAACCTCCATCTTTCTAATGGCTCCCTTCGAAGTGAACTGTGTGCCACACTAGTGAACCGAGGAAATTAGCGTCGCTAGATAAGACTTCCACCTTAGGCTCATGCTGAATGGCATCAGAGAAATCGACCAATACGTAAGGATGCAGATTACATGCATGAACATCTCCTCCACTATCATCTCAGCACTAGATGTGAATCCTGTACCCTGGGAGCCTTCTCAGCCATTCGATCCAAGGAATATTTCACTTCCCTCATCCGTGTTCCATTATTTCTGCCGTCAACTTTTCTCTTCTGAACACCACGGGAAGTTATGGTTCATGACATGTTCTCAACCATCGATCACGACCGACCCTTCATGTAGTCATAGATCTGAGTGGGCCCCATTATCTTTCGCAATGAGAAGCCTTGGCATTCATCCGTGCTAGTCTGCTCTATGAAATAAAGTGTGGTCATATATTTCTTTCCTTTCTTATCATGGGCGTTGATCTTCGCGACGTCTACCTCTCTTTCACAATTTGAAATCATGGCTTCACCTGCATAAGTATGGCATGCGAAATTGATCGAGGCCATAAATCTGACTTAGATCTCATCTTGACCGTAGAATATTTCCGACCTTTAACAAATTTTGCAACTTGGAAATGCAGCTTTGGTCGAGCATGTCCACTCGCGTGAAATGGTTTGGAGCCATTGATCCTCCTCTGATCAATCTCAGCCTTTGATTTTGAGCCTTACTCAATTCCTTCAGCACACCTTACGTTTTCTCCTTTGCCCCGTACTTCTAATATCCTAAAGGGGAGTTCATGTGAAGTTCGCAGGGATGGGACCTTCATCGAACTCCTATAAGGATCTCAAATCAACTGTTTAAAATAGAGCATTAACAACTGGCTCGATGAGGGATGTTATCCTCCCAGTGAGGTAGCAAATAACCCCCATAGAACAAGTGCCAAAACCATTGGGTTTCCTTCAATATTTCCTTGACATCTCTATTCTACTCTGAGTTATTGCTTCAGTGAATTCATGCCACTCTTGCAAACCATGCTGGTGACTGTAAACCTGTGCTTATAACTGAAAAATGAAAAGAAACTAAGATAGTATTGAATGAAATACTCGATAATTGCCAATATTATTTTTTCCCTACCTACTCTACCTATCTTTGTACACAAATTTGATTAAGTGAAATCAGACTTCCAATGAAGCCAATCAAGCAATTTGCCTAATAGTTTTGTTCTTTCATTGTGCTTGATGGACAGAAATGAAACAGATAATGGGAGAAGGAAATGATAAAAAAATTGATATTCAAAGAATGGATGCAACCAATCACTGCCTTCGTCCATACCCTCCATATATTCGGCCACAGGGTCATAGAAATCATGGCAACCTCCAGCATGTTCTGCCACCCGCTCATAGGAAATCCATCCGAAGTTTCCTTCTTCTAGAGATTCGTCAGGCTGACACTTGGAAGATTGTAAAAGAGGACCCACATAATCTTTCTTCAATGGAACATCCCGCTTTTTCACTTGAAATTTATGGAATAAGAGCTTGATGTGCTTCAAGAGGGAGGTCCCCTACTTCTCCAATGGAATTGAGTAGGCACATTCCTCCTGTGTGAGGTGGCGCTTCTGGCCATTTCTTATTTTCTTCTTTCCTGGGTAGGTTTTTGGCCAGCACCATCTCCATTTCTTTATGCTTTTGCTTGGAGGCCTTAATCATGGGTCGTATTAATTCAAAAGAGGCATAACACAAGGGTAGGCTATCACCTCCATTTCCCTTATCGTCCTTTCCCACTTCAACCTTTTGACTTTGCATTGCATCTTGTTTCTTCTCATCAGCAGGATTTGTTTCAACAACTGGCCCATTAGGTATACTCCACATGTACTCTTCCTCATATTCATCATACACAGGCATACCAAACTCCTTCTTAAAATCATCCTTTGCAGACCAGGGGTGATGCAGGTTTCCATTCTTAGAGAACAATCCTACAAGACTACCTACTCCCGCATCAGGCCAATCATCTTTCTGCATATCAGGAGAGAGCTTTGATGTGCCAGAGACTTCCCCATTATGCTTGTAGGTCCCAACCAATTTATATGTATCTTTTATTTCACCACCACTGTCCTGATCTAAAAATTTATTTGACATCTTAAGGTTTTCCTCAACCTCCAAACAATCAGCGAACATATGCTGCAGGGTGGTTGATTTTCTCTCCAAAAGAAGCAAGGATAGGTCAAAAGGAAAGGAAGCTGCATAATAGATCTTAGCAGTGTTCTCAAGAGGTTGGACTTCCTAAGGCATGTTATAATAAAATCTTGTGAATATTCTGTTAAAACCAAATATGGCCTCATCCTCATGCCTCCTTAGGGAATAAAAATCTGAATGTATTTGCTCCAATGGCTTTATCCTACCCCAAAACTTTATGAAAGTGTAATAAAACTCTTCCCAAGTGTTGATGGACTTAGGCTACAAGTGTTTAAACCATACTTTGGCCTCTCCTTGCAAGGATAGGCTGAAAGCCTACATGCATACATCATCATGATCTATCTCAAAAAGTTCAGAGAAATGCTCAAAGGCTTGTAAATGTTTCTCAGCAATCAAGTCTTAGGATTCTCCATTGAACTTGGGGAGGTACTTGTAATATTTTGTGGGAAAATCATGGAGGATGGGGGGTAGCTATAGTGGTTTGTATCGGCTTAGATAAATAGGAGATACAAGGTCAGGCACAATAGCTGAGCAATCGTCCGAGGTTTCATGAACTTCACAGGGGTGTCTTTTGACATCATGAGCCCCTGGATAAAAATCTAGGCCATAATCAAATCTATAAGATGATGCAATGCTTTCAGTTCGTAAAGAAGGATAAACAGGAATATATTCATAGCTCTATTCAGAATGAGTCGAACCATAGAAGGTTGTTCTAATAAATCTGGGAAAAGATAAGAGAAAACTTACAAGATTGGATAAGGCATCCTAGAAGAAATGCAAACCCATGTATCTTGACCTTTTTCCATGCATTTCTAAGCTTTATAAGGGGTCCATTTTCCTGACAAAGTCTGTCAACTTTCCTCGGCCATTTGATTTCTAGGTCACACCACCAGAGGAGTTGCTGAAGTATGAATCCTTCAAGAGTAGAATCACCAGGTGAAAAGTGCTCAACCTTCGTTATGTCTGGTCAATTGTTCACCATCAACAACCAGAACTAAATATTTGTTGTTCTTCCCAGGGAGGATCTTCAATTTCGTCCCCGGCAATGGCGCTAGTTTGTTAGCACCGAAACTGGGCCCTAAGGTCAAGCAAGGGGGAGGGCCTGCTCTCGGGTAATAGAAGAACCAATTTAGACTGCACCTCTATCCTTACACAATCACAGAGGGATCTCTCGTTTGTCTTCGAACTCTACTCCGCATAAGATTTTCAGTCAAGGATAATCAAGGGGCCAGGATCCTGAATGGGATAAGGTGTATCAAGGTGAGATGTGAGGTGGGGTTATCAGGGTAAGGGACCATTGATGATGGAGTCAAAAACCTGTGTAGGGAATACTTGCATAAGGAAAGGAACGGCGTAGGGTTTCAAACAGAGGCAAGGTAGCCACTGATCTCCCAATCAAGAGATATTTAGCAGGCGGTTGGAGGACGAGAGAGAACAACCCATCACATGGAGCACCAACGAGATGAATTCCATGCAACTTTAGAATAAAATTGATAAATGTCTAGAACAACAACTAGATCATAACGAGTATGAATTCCTAACTTCTATACACTAAGCTGCAGACATGAAAGAAATCAACAGACTGGAGTGAAAACAAGAAACACATTGCACATAAAAGAAGATACATGTTGGGAAAAGAAATGACACATGAATCTCTGCCATGAGAAACAATTCGTCCTCTGCAATTTTATTCATAAAACAGGCATCAAATCTTATTTACAATGGAGAGCCTCAGCCCTAGAATGTTTCCCAATCCAACCAATTCCTTTCTCTTTCTATCGGGAGTGTATTTATACTATTCTAATGCTGAGACTACCGATTTGAAAATTGCTAAAAGTAACTATCATGCATTAACAGCACAAAGAGTGGACTGTTGCCATGTTTTACAGATAACAACAAACATTATGGAGATGTGGCCCGTGATAACATAGACTGACAGCATAGGGCTTCCTTCCATTCCATTTCATGAAAGCAGTTTCCATGAGGCATGCTGACAGCCAGTTGTTTACTTAGGCTGCTTCGAGTATATCTTTCTGCTTCTTATAGATCACGTCACTCAAAGGGTGACAAGAATACCCAAATCCACCGCCTGATCATTTTTCTGACCCATCCTTCATTTGGTAACACTGTTGTAGGAGGAGGCTAGAAATAAGGTGGTCATGCACTTGGTGATGACAAATGACTTAAGAAGCTTATTATCCTTGTACCCCTTTCTTCCTCCT
This sequence comes from Pseudotsuga menziesii, assembly GCA_001517045.1. NCBI lineage: Eukaryota > Viridiplantae > Streptophyta > Pinopsida > Pinales > Pinaceae > Pseudotsuga > Pseudotsuga menziesii. The sequence continues at coordinate 29,857 of LPNX010032779.1, forward strand.
ACGAGGAGGGTTTTCCCACGAGCCATGCAGCCATGTGTGCATTTTACCCTCTCCTCGCCCATGACCAAGCAGCCAAGTGGAGATCTTAGGGGTGGTGCCAAAGGCTTCGGACCCACGTGGTCCCAATACGAGCATTCGATCCAACAGTTCTGCCACCACTGTGAGCTGGGACTTCGGAGGTCATGACTGCAACTGGGAGTGTTGGAGGGACGTTGCTGGGACATCAAAACCCATGCACTGCATATCCAGAGACCGGGTTGTGTAGAAGTGGGTGAACCTCCCTTGGTGTTTAACATCTGTGCTCTAATGGTTGGTGATTTTCTAGTATGGATAACCAAAACATAGATCTATGTTTTCCCACCAAGAGTGCCCCTTGTCGAACTAACTTCTCGAACCACACAATCATGGTTGTCTGTGAAGGAACTTGACACTTCTCATCATTCAACTCTATATTTCTCAGCATCTACACATTTCCACATCTCAAAAGATCTCTGGGAGATGGAATTATATAGGGTGATATGACACAGCTCGAATAGAGCTATACCCTTCTTTTTGACATTCAATCATATTACTCGATATGGGAAAGATTCCAGACAATTTCCACATGGCTACCAAGCTAGTTTCAATGGTTGTGGATTTGAACATTTTTTCCCTTTCAATTACCGTGATAGTGGCATCAAGCTATTTTAGTTCGTCACATCCCTTGGCCCCGTGTAAATTCCAAGTCTATTTCCTCAATGAATCAAACCCCCATCTTTCTCACAGCTCCCTTCTAAGTGAACCGCGTGACACACTTGTGAACCAAGGAAATTAGCGTTGCTAGATAATACTTCCACCTTAGGCTCATGCCGAATGGCGTCAGAGAAATCGGCCAATCCGTAAGGATGCAGATTACACACGTGAAAATCTCCTCCACTGTCATCTCAGCTCTGGATGTGAAGCCTATACCCTGGGAGACTTCCCAGCCAATCAATCCAAGGAATATTTCACTTTCGTCGTCCACATTCCATTCTTTTTGTTGTCAACTTTTCTCTTTTGAACACCGCAGGAAGTTCTGGATCGTGACATGTTCTCAACCATCGATCACGATCGACCCTTCATGCAGCCGTAGATCTAAGTGGGCCCCATTATCTTTCGCAATGAGAAGCCTTGGCATTCATCCATGCTAGTCTGCTCTGTGAAATAAACCATGGCCGTAGATTTCTTTCCTTTCTTATCGTGGCCATTGATCTTCGCGACCTCTACCTCTCTTTCACGTTTTGAAATCACAGCTTCACCTGTGCAAGTATGACATGAGAAATTGATCGAGGCCATAAATTTGACTCAGATCTCATCTCGACCGTAAAATATTTTCGACCTTTAACACATTTTGCAACTTGGAAATGCGGCTTTGGTCAAGCATGTCCACTCACGTGAAATGGTTTGGAGCCATTGATCCTCCTCCGATCAATCTCAGCCTTTGATTTTGAGCCTTACTTAACGCCTTCAGCACAACTTCCATTTTCTCCTTTTCCTGGCACTTCTGATAGCCTGAAGGGGAGTTCACATGAATTTTGCGAGGATGGGACCTTCATCGAACTCCTATAAGGCTCTCAAATAAACTGTTCAAAATCCACCTCCAATCAATCTCAGCCTTTGATTTCGAGTCTCACTCAATGCCTTCAGCACACCTTCCGTTTTCTCCTTTGCCTTGCAATTCTGATAACCTGAAGGGGAGTTCACATGAATTTCATGGGAATGGGACCCTCATCAAACTCCTATCAGGATCTCAAATCAACTATTAAAAATGGAGTGTTAACAACTTTTATTGGAAGGAATATATGGTGATTCAGCTAAGAACCAAAGGGATTTACAGAGTTACCATGGGCACTAAGGTGGAACCAAATTCTGTAGTTGAGAAATCCAAGTACTTCAACAGATTGGATGAGGCATTTGGATTGTTGTTTCTGAGCATATTGAGAGAGCTATTGTTCCACATTGATAGTTTGGCAACATCCAATGAGTTCTAGGTAAAACTAGAGACAATTTTTTGGAAAACTGATGAACTACGTGGTCACCATCTAGAGAATGAGCTTATCGGCTTGAGCCCAACGCACTATGAAACAATCCAGGAATTATTCACCAAGTTTAAGTCACTTGTGTTGAATTTGAAGAAGTGTGGAATTTAAAATAAATAGGACCAATTGATCTTCTCTATACTTTTGAAGTTGGGGCCATAGTTCTTAGTTTTTGTGAGTACATTCCACTCCAGCAAGTTAACACTTGGAAACTAGAAAATGCCCAGTATAGAAAAATTCATGGAGTCACTCACTGAATATTAATACAAGCTTATCCAAATGGGAACCATCAAGACCAAAAATCAAGCACTAGCAGTGGGAGTTTCAAATTCCTCAAAGGGCAAGTCCAAGTCCAAAAATTTGAAGCTGCTAGAGAAGAAGAAAAACCTAGAAAAAACCCAAATCCAATTATGCAAGTTCAAATACTTCTAAGGAGAAGGAAAAGAAGGGAAACGAGAAGGAAAATGCACCTATTTACATAAGATATGGAATCTAGATAGCACATGCATGAAAAAGGTCATTGACACCATTGCGCAACTGATGGACAGGAAAACCATTCCATTCCTTGATAGCACAAGGAAGAAGGATGGAAACTCCAATTCAAATGAGAGAAAGGAGAAATGTCATGCTTTGGTGGAAGGTACTTATAACTCTTCATCTTTTTTCATTAATTTAGGTGCTTCCAAGAGCATGGTGGCCAATAGAGATCTCTTCTCCTCCATGAGTTCGAATGTTGGCCCAGTAGATCGAATGGGGGATGATTCGGAACTCCAGACCAAGGGGATTGGGAGGATTAATTTAGAGCATGGCTACTTTAGTGATATATTGTATGTACCAAACCTTGCAGAAAATTTGTTGTTAGTCTATAATATGACCCATACAGGAGAGCCAAAGAGAGTGACCTTCACTCTAGACATGGTATAGATTATAGATATCTCAACAGACCAAGTCATTGCAATTGGGTATGCAAATCACCATGAGAGGATGTACAAGTTCTCTAACTTCCTCCCCTCTTCCAATGATCAAGCACTTCATGCCAATGAGGTTTTGAATCTATGGAATGAGAGGTTTGTTCACATGAACTACAAGTACTTGCAGGCACTACACAGAGATGAGATGGTGGAAGGTCTTCCAAAAATCAGATCATCGAATTGAGCATGCAGTGGGTGCGTAGTTGGGAAGCATCCTAAGAAAAGATATGAGAAGGAGGAAGCAATGAGAGAAACCCAACCACTTGGGTTAGTGCATTTTGAATTTATTGTTCCATTTCCCACTCCATCATATGGTGCATAAAGGTATGTGCTTGCATTCATATATTATTACTCTTGATTTTGTTGGGTGTACTTCCTTAAATTGAAGTCTGAGGTGTTTGAGCACTTGAAAATTTGGAAGGAATTGGTAGAAAATCAGAGTGGGAATAATATTAAGGTCCTTAGGAATGATAATGGGAAGGATTATGTGAACAAGAACCTATGGAAACTTTGTGAGGAGAGTGGCATCCAAATGTAACACTCAACTCCCTACACACCACAGCAAAATGGTGTGGCTGAGAGGAAGAATAGGTCACTCAAGGATATGGTCACTTGCATTGTAGTGAGAATTTCTCCTCACTACAGGAACAGGAATGGTTGCCTTGTGCCTATAGGGCACAAGGGTAGGTTCCTACCCTTTGAAAACAGGAAAAAATGAAATGTAAAATAGGATAAACAGAGCAGTGAATTAAACTAAGCTAATCTAAACAAGAATAAGCAAATGGCAGCTACTGTAAACTAGATCTAAGAGATAATAACAGAAAATAAAGATGGAGGTGAAGCCCTTGTGAACCCCTCTACAGAAAATGGGTTAGGGTTCCACCTCCTTGAAACCGGGAAGCAACCTAAGCTACTACAATGGAAAACCTGCAAACAATGTCAATGAAAAACCTCCAAATAAAAATATCAGTTAGAAAGTAGAACAAGTAAACAAACATGAAAAGAAATTATACCTCACTTAGGTGGAAATGGGCCACCATGCCCTAGCTCATGGGAGCACCTCTCTCTTGGTTGGGAAGCAATGGCTTGATGGAATGGAAACAGATAAGAGGGAGAGTGGGTGGTTTGAGAGGCAAAGGTCTCTAGGCATCCACGGGCAGCATAACAATAGACAAGTGAGGAGTATTTTGAGAGTGAGCCCCCACCTTCCTTTTATAGTTTTTCCTAGGGATTTTAGGGTTTTAAGCCCTTGGTCAGGGCTTTAGCCCCATTTTTGGTTCTTTCACCCCTTTTTCCCTAACTTTAGCCCCTTTTAGGGTTTTAGCCCCTTTTTGAGGGCTTTAACTTCTAGGGGGCTATTTTGGGCTCTTTTTTGGGGTTTTTTTAGCCCTTTTCTTCATCCTTGGGCTCTTTTGGAGGTGTGGGGGTCAAATGGAAGGTCTTATGGAGTGAAATGAGTGTTGTGAGATGGTGTCCTTGGGTGGTGTAGGCCATAGAGAGATATGTGGGGGATTTTTGGGTTAACAGATTGCCCCCTAATGTGTGAGGGTAGGAGCTCAACATATGGCCGATGAACATCATAGGATTTGCTATGTAGAGGTGGTGCTTCTGGGGCTGGGGCATGGTGGATTTTGCTTTTGTATTAATTTGGTTCCCATCAATGGGTGAGATACAATAAATGTGTGACATGTATATGGATGAGGTGAGCATTCCCATGCTCGTGACAATGTCAAAAGAACCATTTGATCTATGCTCTAAAATACAAGAGCCGATCATATACAATTGATGTTACAATGATGGTTGACTCTCATGTGAGGCTGAATACAATATTGATCGGGTACATTGGACCCATGGCATTCTCATGGAATGCTACATCTTCGTGACTGATGATTTGCTAGATCTAGTAGATAGCTGTGTGGACTCATGGATTGAGCATCAGAGTCTCTATGGTATAAGTATGTTGCATCAATCATGAAGGTATTTTGAAGTACTGCTAGGGCTTCGGATCACTGTCTCCAACGCAACCTGGAAATCACAAGGTACATAACCTATTTAGGTCCCTTGAGTGGACTCACCAAAGTGCTATATTTGGGTGACATCCAGGGTCTTCGACCAAGTACTGTGTGGAACAAATCCTGTACCAATCTCAATGGTGCGATGATGGAGTTGAATTCGAGCACATGAGAGACAACCATCCCAAGAGGCATTAAGGACTCCTCTCAAGTGGTCCAAGGAACTCATCAATGATGTTAATGAAACCAAGGTACAGGGACCTCTGGGTCTATCTTATGGAATATGTGTGTTGGCATCGACAGAGGGAGACCTGCCCCTAGTCAAGGAAATGATGTTTCCTTGACCAGGAGCGCGAGGAATGACCGAAAGATGTGAAGTAATCTGCGGACTGACTCACTGAATTGGGGGGGAGGGGAGGGAAGGGAAAAACTGAATAGGGGTAGGGGGGGAGTGGGAGACTCAAACTTCCTTTGTTCATATTATGACGGAAGAGTGGACCAGGCAGCAAATGAAACTTAACTCATGAGAATAGGATCATAGCTGTAATACCAGGAATGTCACTACAGATGGGAAATAATTGGAGGAGGTGGACACTTTTGATACTAATGGGATCCCAAGAAGACACATTGCAGAGTACTCTAAACAAAGGCGACCCAATGTGGGGATGCTACCAAACTATTTTCTGTGGGGTGGTGTCTAGGGACACCGTTGTGGTATGATCTCGTGGATTTGTGGTGAGCCCAAGAAGGTAAATGCTCGATGGTGCTTTCAATTTTATAGAGTCTGAAAGCACGAATAAGACTCCAGTGGGGGCTCCTTTTCATTGGTAGTCTCTTATGCCCGAAAAAGGATAAAAGTATACATAGGAGAGCTCGCCCATCTTGGAGGGGATGAGAGACTTCTTTACCGTTGGTAGTCCAATTAGGCTGGAAAAGGTTAAACCTATACTAACTGGACGGTCATTCAAATACTTTTACGAGCATGAACGAAACCAAGTTTTCTCGGTAATATTTTCTTGATGAGACGGTTGGAAAATAGCTTAATGACAACTGGTGGTGAGATTTTTCGTCAAGTGCGGCCCCTCTGCATGAGAAAGCACAAAAGTATGCAGAGGGGAATGGTCTTCGCTTGAGTGTGCCAAGGATGTCCTTTTCAATTGATCATCTACATGGTCCACAAAAAGAGGTAAATGAGATGATGTAGAAACCATTTCCTATATTTTAACGAGTGGGAAAGGAAGCAACTGTGCTCGACGATCTTTTCATTATTTTAAGGAGTCAAAAAAGGGCTTAAACGAAAATCCAATGTGGTCAACCAACTATGGTGGCATGGGCGGTTCCCCCATGTCGGGAGGGTGGATAGAGATCCACAAGTCATCCACGTAGTATGGAAGGAGCAGAAGGCTCTCAAGCATACCAATACATGCGTGGGATAGATAGTGGCAAAGGCCTGTGAGTTGGTGTGGCAGAGGCATGAAAACCAAAGTGGCTCTCGGACAGAGGTCAGGAGAGCATGTGTGTGTGTTGCGATGGACAAACTTGACTACATGCGATGTGAGTGCAAGTATGAGGGCACTTATATGCCAAATATGTGCAAGAAAGGAAATCATTTTGTGGATAGTGGTCCAGAGGTCCGCGTAAGGTGCGGTAAAAAGAAAAGACAATCTATGTGTTAAAAACACAAAATAAAAGATAAAATTACATTTCTTAATGGGTGGCGGCTCAAGGACACTTCTATGTCAAATATATGGATGAAAGACAAAGGGTTTTGTGGACAATGGTCCATATGTCCATGTAAAGTGCGGTGAAAAAGACAATTATAAATACAAAAAATAAAATTATAGTACAATCCTTAATGAGCGGCGACCCGACAGCTTGCATGAGTAGCGGTCGGGAAGTGTGATATGAGTACTGGTTTGTAGACACTTGCATCATCATGTCATGGCTTGTGAATTGAGGTGACTTGTGGGAAATGGTCCCAAAAATCGACGTATGAAACATGAGACGATGGTCTCATAACTAAATAGAGGGAAGAATTATGAAACTAGTGGCATGAATGGCATCTCAAATGGAGTTCGTATGATCCTGTTATGTCGATTGGAAGAAATTAGGTCAAACGGGGCCTATAAAAGGGGAGAGTCCACATGGTGAAGTGTCATTGTCACTGTTCATTGTGGAGTTGGAGAGGTCAGCCCTAATTCTTCATTTGTTGATTTCTCTTGATTCGACCGATGGTTTCGCGAGCTATGACTTGCAGGTAAAAGCTCTCACTGAACCTCTTCATTTTGATGGAATATTTACTGAATTTGACGACCTGGAGGCCCCGCATGAGCTGTTTGGGGTTTCTTGTGTGCCAGGTCACTCATTTTGAAGGGAAAGGTGCACCCTGGATGCATCTGTTGGACCATTATGAGTGTCCTGGGTGCTCCTTTTGCTCAGATAAGTGCACCCTAGCCTCCTTTGGGTGGTTTTTTGATGGTGGGGATGTCTGACATCAAAGTTTTTGCTTTGTGTGGGATGGTGGAGATCAAATAGAGGGAGAGAAACTGCAAGCCAATCAGAGATGCATCTTTATGTGACGGGGGTGTTAGAGATACACTATCCCACAACAGGTTGCTAAAGTTTATGAGGATTCCACTTATGTGGAGCTTGGGTTTGCTGATGCAAACTCTAATCGGTTGCTGGGATGTTGCTGAGGAGGTGTTCCTCTTCCAGGGCCATTGTATTGAGATTATGCTGGAGGATGTGTATTTCATTACTGGGCTCCCAATATTGGGAGTAGTTTCTGACTTGGCAACTATACTGTCTCGAGGGGAGACATTAGAGGATCTATGTGATCGCCACTATTACGCTATAGCGTAACTGTGTGGTTCTTACATCCTGATGTGTGACATCAAGGAGTTGTCCACATGGGCAGTGGGGACTTTACTACAGTGCATCTTTGGTTCCACAGGGAGCCACAGGATTTCTAGGGGTCAGCTGCAACTAGTAGAGCGTGCCATTGGTGGCACATATTATGCATGGGGCCAGATGTACTTGCAGGTTGTTCGGTGTCGGCTAAACAAGTCAAAGACTACTGGCGCTGGTTTTTTCTTTGTCTCCTTCCTATGTGCTTTCTTATTTGAGAAAGTACCTACACTTCGTTCTCATCGGGCTGTGGAGGACAGTGGTCTGTGTGAGCCGAGGATGTATAGGTGGTGCCAGATGATGATTCATAAGGGTGGTGGTTAAGTGGGCTGCTTCTTCATAGAGGAGTTGTTGGACCAGTGGCTCCAGCTACCTGTAGTGATCGAGGAGTAACCGTATGCGGGTATGGATTTCTAGGGAGATCTTGAGATGCCTGGACCTCTTGGTCAGGCTTGGGGACCAGCTGGTATGTAAGCTTGATATTTTTATGTTCGTCTTTGTGCATAGTATAGTTGAGTTGGTTAGTGATTTTCATATTGATGTATGTGGACTGATGGTGTCCTTGTTTCTGTGTGCAGATGTTGGTCCTCACTCGCCACCTAGGCATCGGAGGCGGGTTGTTGTTGTACATCGTGCGGTGGCTGCTGCAGAGAACCCTTCCGAGAGCTCCTGCAGGTGGCAGTGAGATATGGATGGTGGTTCCGTACATGGAGGAGGTAGCTACTAGAGTGTTAGATGTTGGCTGGTAGTACCTGAGTACTAACTTTATTGCTACTATTCACAATCTTCCTCCCGCACTAACGAGTGTGATGAGGAAGATGGTTGTGGCTTGCGAGCACTTTCGGAGGACAATGAGAGGTGGTCTTCTTGCAGAGGATGCATCCTCTTCAGAAGATGATGATGCCAAGTAAAGTGATGAGTCTGAGTCAGATTAGCAGCCTAGTGGGGCTATCCCTAGTGCATTGGTGCACTGAGGGGTTTTTGTGTGGCATATGTATATCCTGTTGAGAAAGAATATGTGGCTTTTCATTTTTGTATTGGACATGTTGTGGACATGCGACTTATGGATTTATATCTATATATATTTTTGACGCACGTGGATGCGCTTTTATGGTTTTATTATGTGAGTCTTTTTATTATGTTGTGGAATGCAAATGCCTATGTGATGTATTCTTACACTGTGTGTGTATTTTTAGACATGATTATGCATTATGTTATGGTTGTATGTTTCCTATATACTGTTATGGATGTGCCAATTTAGAATATCGTGAGCCATTTGATCTGTGACACTATTGAGGTCCCTAGGAACATGTGTGAATGTGATGGATTCAAATGTTCTGACCATGTGCTTAGTGCGTAGGTACTTTCTAAAGAGGCAGGGATTGCAAACTCGGTAGTGGTTGTTCAATTGAGAAACAAGTAGTTGGGAGTCTAAGAAGACATCGATATGGTGAATTCCTAATTGTAGAGTGGTGGCCAAGAGGCCATTGACACCATAATACTCTGCCTGGTTGTTGGTTGCAGTACCCACGCATATTCCGTCGATGTGGATCAACTCGTGTGATGGGGAGTAGATTACCCATGCAGTCAAGTTGAGGTTTGGGTACCATCTGCTTGCTCCATCTATGAATCCCATATATTGATCTGAGGTGTCATCCATCCGAAGTAATGAGAGGAAATGACACATAAGACTCAATCGAGAAAAATATGTAAAACAAAAAATGGAAAGACTATAATACAATTTAGAACATTGTCGCTCAAAGGGGTGACGTTAGGGGGAAAGTTGTTTGGAATTTCCCAAGATCAGTGGTCATTCCTTTGTGTGACACAATGAATCCTTGGAGACATCCCATGGGGATACAGAAAACACACTTGAATGGGTTCAAGTAGATCCTGTACTGAAAACATCGCATTAGGACTTGTCGCAAGTCGTCTATGTGTTGTGTGTGGTTTTGTGACCATGCGATGAGGTTGTCAAAACAAACCAACATGATGTCAATGAGATCGCGGAAACAATGCATCATGGTGCGCTGGAAGGTGGCTCCAACATTTTTGAGGCCAAAGGGCATGACTCAGTAGGTGAATGTGCCCCATGGGGTTGTGAATGCCATTTTGTAACGGTCTTATTTCTGGATTTGGATTTGGTTGTAGTCGGAAAATCCATCGATGAAGGAGAAGGCCTCATGTCTGGTGCATGCATCGATGATCTGGTCGATGAACGGGGTGGGGAAGTTGTCTTTGGGACATGCCCCATTAAGATCATGAAAGTATGTGCAAACACAAATGGTACCCTATTTTTTATTCACAGGAACAAGATTAGAAACCCAAGTTGTGTATGCAATGGGATAAATGAAGCTAGTTGTGCACAGCTTCTTTATCTCGGCTTTCACCACGGCCACTTTGGATGGATGGATGGGCCGTTGCTTCTGGCAGACGGGTGCCACATTAGGCCATGTGTCGATGTGGTGTTCCACGATGGATGAATCTAAGTTGGGCATTTTAGTGTATGACCAAATGAAGATGTCATGAAATTCTTGGAAGAGAGCAGTGTAGGCATCAACCTCTTCTGGGAAGCAAGATGCCCTCAGCATGATTTCTTCAATGATCTCAGAGTTGGTTGAGATGTCGATCTTAATGGTTGGTGAAATGTTCACCATGTTCCCTTCTTCGAAGGCATTGGGTGCTGGTATTGGGTTCTTGAACCAGTCAACCTTCCCATGGATAGAATCTTTGGTCTCCACGGAAAATTGGTCGGACTGCGACACAAGCTCTTCCAGGAGGAAGAATGAGCGATGGTGCATGTCATCCCATGGGTATTTCAGGGTGGTCAGAGCTTCAAGTATCTCTTCATCGTTGTTGAAGAAATGAAGTGACAAGTCTAATGGACCATCATTGGAGATGGGGATGAGCTGGTCGGGAGAACTAGACATCATGTAAATGGACATGGTGTCAGACGAAGGAGGTGGTGGGTGAACTTCTTTGATCAAGGTCATCTCAGACTCAAGGGAATTGTGATGGAGGTCAGTGAGAGCCATTCGAAATTCGGGCAGGTCTTGGCAATGGTGGGAGTAATGTCCATACAAGCTGCAAATGGCGCAAGCATGGTTTGTCCTCAATGAGTTGTTCTTGACTAGTGGCACAGTTGGGAGTTCAACCATGGGGATGTTTTTGTTTGTATCCATGGCATCCAGATGCACACAGATTACTAGGATTTTAGGGAAATTCTTAGTTGGATGGACCTATTGTTCACATATGGCACAAGGTAGGACTTGTCATGGTTCTGTGGTGGCTTTGGTTTTCTTTCCCCTCACCCTTTTGGGTTGGGGCGGTGCATGTGCGGGTGTGGCGGTTGGCTTATGCAGACCGGGTGGGGGGTGAGACTCAACCACAATAGGTTGCACCAGAGTTAACACAACCTGGGGCATTGCTAGTTGAGCTGGTGGGTCTAGATACCACACCGGGATCCCTAACGTAAAGTTGGGTACACTTAAGGTGGCCATGACCGGCTTGCTCATGACACCAGGTGGGGGAAAGAGGAAGGGAATTGTATGGACTGGAGATGAGCCCACATAACTCCCAGCTAGTTGCATGTGGGGGTGAGGTTATGGTTGTGGCTGCACGTAATGCTGCCACTACTGGTGATGTTGTGGCTGTAGACTATGATGTGTTTGTGGTTGGGGCTGTAGCTACGATTGTTGTTTGGGTGCAGTGACACTTGATGAGACCATGCACAAGTCCGCAGTTTGCTTTTGTGTCGGTGGTGGTGACACCAACGGGAAAGGATCCATCATGGTGGGATCGGTAAACAACCCAGGGCCCACATTCAACGGTGGGGAGGCTGGTGTGTTTTCAACCATAGTGTTGGTTGCAGGGATGACATTAGCATGTGCGGTTACCCCTTGCAGCTCAGTGGTGGTGATGGTAGGGATAATTTTGGCAGGCGTTGTTAACCCTTGCAGATCATGGTAGGTGAGCTGGTCAACCGTCACAATCTTCCCTTTGTGGTGAAACATCATGAGGCAGAAGACATTTCACATGACATCTTGCATGGCGTACATGTAACTCCTCCCAAGGAGGAGGTTGTAGTCCAGTTGATCGTTGACGACTTCGATGTCAATCAGGACTGTCTTCTCAGCTAACGTGCTAGGGACATGGGGGAGGATTCCTTGGGCGTTAGTGGGATGTCCATCATAATCCCGTAGAGTCATGGAGGACGGTTCCAAAATTAGTGATCCAAGCTTCTGCCAAACCAAGGTAGACATGACACATGTGGATGCCCCCTCATCCACTATGCATCATTGCACAACCAATTTTTGGATGGATACTAAGATTTGGAAGGTGATAGTGGAGGGCATGCGTGGCTCTTTGTTCTCTATTTCAAATGTGATTTTCTTAGAATCCGAGGGGTCTACTACCCCTAGAGCGGCTAGTAAGGCTTTCTTCTACATTGGGAACATTTTAAGTACCTCAAGAGTGGACATGGGGGCCACAGGAACGGGGGTAACTTGAGACATAGGTTAGTTGTGTTATACTTGGATGTTGCTGACGAGTCAACAGGTTCGATAATGGTACCGTACTGATTTCATCTAGTCTGTAAGTTGACCTCTTCAGTGGTCATGGTCATCAGGTGGTGAACACCTGTTTTGGCCATGGGCAGTGCCCCCGAAGCATTGGGATTGTCCTAGGGAGGAGGAGAGGTTGCCACCGATCCTTGGACTAGTAGTGGGTTTTGAAGCACCATGGGAGGAGGTCCTTGTGGTGCCTGGTTGGGTTGGGTTTGAGTGGGGACATTAACTTCTTATTGGGCCTCATTTTGAATGGCCTGCTTAGTGTGAGCCATGAGGGGACACTCAAATTTGTAATTCCCATAAACATCATAGAGTGTAATAGGTTGGTTTTTGTGCAATGATGCATTGCGTCTTAGTGGATTCTGTCATGGGGGGTTTTGGGCTGGCCAGTTAGCCGCGGCATTATTGGGAGGCTCTGGTTGCTGACTACCTTCGTGCGGTTGGTTATTTCCTTGGTTGCGAGGTCAGTTGTTTCTAACTTGGCCTTGTTGGTTGTTGGGGGCAAGCTGGTTGGGACAGTTTTGTTGTGCGAACACTTGTCCCAACGGAGTAGGTGGAGTGGGGGAATGGGCTTGAACTTGTTGCACTGGTGGTGCATAGTATATTTGTGGGGGTGGTGGTGCCACAAATGTTGGAATTTGCCCCACATATTGTTGTGTTGGCCAAGCCATGGCCTGAGCCTACTGCAGTGGTGCAGGTTGTGCATAAGAGGTTGTTTCTCCAAACTAAGACATCATTCTAGCATAGTCCGGAGCTTGGTTTTGGTAAGAAAAATTAGCAGTGTTGCTTGGTTGTGGTGAAATGGTAGGTGGTGTCATTCGAGGCTGTGGTTGTTGGGAGACTAACCCTATGATGCCATCCGCTATGTGGGATGCCTCGGTGCATCATGATAGGAGGTTCTCGGATAGGGAGCATCTAGAATGACAATATACAAGTATCCCGACTGGGCATAGATGAGGTCAAATTGTTGGGCCTTCAATATGGCCTCTTCTTTAGATTGGGGATGTTCAGATGTGACATCCTTTGCGATGGGCAGGAGCAAAGTCTTGAGGAACCACTCCAAGAAGATCTTATCATCAAGTTGGATCTTACATAAGCTACGGTGCCATTGCCATTCATGGATATGATCAGTGATGTGAGTGGTGGTATTTTGGCAACAGGATAATAGGATCTCCACCTCCTTGTCATATCTGATAGGGAGTTGGAAATATTGTAGGAACATGAAGGATAGGGAGTTGAAGTCAAGGTACTTGGCTTGTGGTAGCTCAATGTACCATTTGGCCACAGCACCTGTAAGGGTGCGTTGGAAAAACCTCAGCCTGATGGAGTCATCTACGATGTTGTTAGATGAGCACCATAGATGGAAATTCATTATATGATTTCGGGGACATTCCCCGGATTTGCCTTCAAACTTTGGGATGTCTGATGGCAACTTAGTTGGCATGGGTGGCCAGAAATATTGGTGGTGGATAGGTTCATTCGTTAATCTAGCCAAGTCAAGCAAGTTCAAATGAGCCATGAAGGGTATATTTGACCCCAAGTTGATGTGGGATGGGGCCGCAATGGGGGTAGGGTTTGAAGGTGCATAATGCATCTGCATGGGTGGGGGTGCTTGTGGTGGCACCATGGCGGATGGTCCAATGCCCCAAAGTGTTGTGGGTGGGATGGTATGGGTAGCAGGGGCATTGCCCCCATGTATGGAAGTAGGGGCAATGTGGGTGGTCAGTGCACTGCCCCCCTATGTGGCAGGGGGGACAATGTGTGTGGAGGGGCCACTTCCCCCATGTGTTACCACTGGGCTAGCTTGGTTGGTCACTATTGGTGGTGGAAATTGGCTAATGATAGTCTGCATGACTATGCTTGGACCACTTGCCAAGTTGTGGGTGACAGGTTGTGATGTGTACATGGGTCCACTTGCTAAGCTTAGGCCGAAAAATGGATCCGGGTTTTCACTAGCCATGAGGCTTGATGGTGCGGTGTGGAGGTCTGGTTTAGACTGATATGGGTCTGAATCAGAATCAGAGGTTGTGTGGCTCTCTAATGGTGTGGGAGATCACTAAGAATGGCTACGATGGTGCCGAATGAGTGTTCCAAATGGTGGTGGTTCACCTCTTACACGTGAGGAAGATCATGGAGGATCAATTGTGTTTTCTTTTGTGTATGAAACTTGTGGGTATGAGATTTGGACCCCAGTTTCAATGGCTTCCTATTAGCTGAAGGTGGTCTCTCAGCCACCAAGACTGCCATAAGACAGCGCTTGGCTTGTTCCTCATGGGTGCTTCTACTCAATCGGAAGGGGTCATTGCCCATTTTGCTTGGCAATTCCTCTCAGTGGCCAGCTACTTTGGGGTTCTTGTGGTACTCATCACAATGAGTTTCTAGGAAAACCCCAAGTACTTCCCACAGTTGAAGCATTCAAGGACTTATGTCCTCAAAGACTGTAGAATTGATTGAACTTAGTGTAAATTTGGTAAATTTTAAGGCTTACTCAGCATCATGAACTGAGTTAGGTTAATTATTTGGTATGGTGTGTTGGTTTTCTTGTTTGTTTTGGTATTTGGTTTGCATATGGTTTACGAATTCATGGTAGAGTTCATGTCATGGTTTTGTATGCAAACATAAACAGAAATTTGTAAGCAAGTATGGTGACTAACCCTGAATTGTTGGCCTAACAAAATGTTTACCTCTCAGTGATATTCTTCTTCAACCAAGAGAAGGTGTTGGGCTCTCAACACAATGGGACTAATCCCATCCATAGATCCTCTGGTCACCTCCCAAGCACTAGGTTGGTCAACAAGGAGGACGCTTAGTGTCATGAGAAGCCATCCTTCTCTACCCCCTCTACCTTCCAGGTCACCTGGTTTTAGTGGTTTGGGAAAAATACCATGGAGTGCATAGATATACACGAGCTTACCCTTCGTCATATCCCATAATACCCCAAAGGGTGATGACTGGGTAGAGGAGGAAGGGGGCAGCAAGATGGTTATTTTTAAGTTACTTTTAGTTAGACTAGTTCATTTTATTAAGCCTTAATGATTGATTTAGCATCTACACATTGTTCATGGATTGATTTGTAGAAAATAAAAACTGGAATTTAAAGAGACCTGCAATGGTGGACAGAGGTGGTTGGGCCACACTAACAGTCCTATAAAACTAAAAATAATTGTTAATTAAACTTAAATACAACTTCTTTGTGACAGGCCGCACATTTCTGACCAAATCCAATGAGGGGGCAGCGATATTTTTCCAGAAATGAGCGAGGGGGTCGCATAGAATGCGAAAATAGCTGCAACCTGAGCTTCTGGGATGAATTCACACCTATCTAAGGGTTAAATGTGTCCTGGGTGCACCTGTTAGCCAATTAAGAGCACCCCAGTCTCACCTTTTCCCCCGATAAGAGCACCCTGCTCCGAAAAGGGGTTTTTTGGTGATGCAGGGTCAGATCTGGCCGACAGTAACTGGTACTGGGGTCAGTCTGACTCGGATCGGCCTAGCAGAGGCTTTGGCACTGACTAAAATAGGAAATAAAGCATATTTAAATAGATCTAACATAAGATTTCTGAAAACTAGGGTAAAATTGAACAAGCTTGAAAACTTGAAATTTTTGGCCCAGGGATCCTGTGGGATCTCCCCAGCAGAGTTGCCAAAGCTGTAGTGAGAATTTATCCTCACTACAAAAGTAGGAATGGCTCCCTTCTACCTATAGGGCATAAGGCTAGGTTCCTACCCTTTGAAAATAGGAAAAAACGGAATGTAAAATAGCATAAATAGAGCAGCGAATTAAACTAAGCTAATCTAAACAAGAATAAGCAAATGGAAGCTACTGTAAACTACATCTAAGAGCTAACATAAAATAAAGATGGAGGTGAAGCCCTTGTGAACCCCACTGCAAAAAATGGGTTAGGGTTCCACCTCCTTGAAACTTGCAAGCAACCTAAGCTACTACAATGGCAAACCTGCAAACAATGTCAATGAAAAACCTGCAAATAAAAATATTAGTTAGAAAGAAAAACAAGTAAACAAACATGAAAAGAAATTATACCTCACTTAGGTGGAAATGGGCCACCATGCCCTAGCTCATGGGAGCACCTCTCTCTTGGTTGGGAAGCAATGGCTTGATGGAATGGAAAAGGAGGAGAGGGAGAGTGGGTGGTTTGAGAGGCAAAGGTCTCAAAACATCCACGGGCAGCATAACAATAGGCAAGTGAGGAGTATTTTGAGAGTGACCTCCCACCCTCCTTTTATAGTTTTTCCAAGGGATTTTAGGGTTTTAAGCCCTTGGTCAGGGCTTTAGCCCCTTTTTTGGGCCTTTAGCCCTTTCTGCCCTAACTTTAGCCCCTTTTAGGGTTTTAGCCCCTTTTTTAGGGCTTTAACTCCTAAGGGGCTCTTTTGGGCTCTTTTGGGGGGTTTTTAGCCCTTTTCTTCATCCTTTGGCTCTTTTGGAGGTGTAGGGGTTAAATGGAAGGTCTTATGGAGTGAAATGAGTGTTGTGAAATGGTGTCCTTGGGTGGTGTAGGCCATAGAGAGCTATGTGGGGGATTTTTGGGTTAACATGCATGATAGAAGCAAGGGATATAAGTCCCAAGATATGGGATGAATCCATTGGTTGTGATTCTTGCATACAAAGTAGATCCTTTCAAAAATCAGTAAAAGGAATGACACCTTACGAGGCATGGTATGGTCAAAATCCAAATGTCAAATTTCAGAATTTTCAGGGACTAGAGCATGGGATAGAATCCCCTCTAAAAAGAGGAAATCCTTGCAACCACAAAGCAAGGATTTCATAATGGTTGGGTATGGTGAAGAAACCAAAGGTTTCAAGCTATTTGAAACCTCCACTTGCAAGACATTTGTTGATATAAGTGTGAAATTTGAAGAAGAGCCAATTCCTGATTTCAAGCTTGCACCGAGGGAATGCTCTTATCCTCAACCATTCAAAGATGTAATTTATGATACATGCTCTATTTTTCTGATATTTATGATACAAATTTTGCTGAACATGAAATTTATGTATATGACTCACCATCTAGGCCCAAGTCGAATGAAAAAAAAGTACAAGTAGCTGGGGATTTAGCAGGAAATCCCCATGAGCCTAGGAAGACTAGATCACAAACTAGTAGAGCTTCCTTTCCAAGTGATAGTGCTCATTTTGAGCAATATTATATGCTGATTTGTCTAATCCTTATACATATCAGCAATCTTATAATTACCCTATATTTAAATCAGCAATGGAAGATGAATTTTAGTCCCTCCAAGAGAACAATACATGGAATTGGTTCCCCTTCCTCCCAAGAGGAAGCTTGTTCAATGCAAATGGGTTTTCTAGACCAAAATTTCTGCTGATGGTTCTGATATGAAACATAAGAAAATATTATTTTCTAATGGATACTCTCGAGTGCAAGTTTTTGATCACAAAAATACCTTTGCACCAGTTGCAAAGATGGACTCAATTATACTAGTTCTAGCACTAGCAGCTCGTAAAGGTTGGGAAGTTCACCGTATGGATGTTTAGAGTGATGTCTTACATGGTGAGATACAAGAAGAAATATATATGCAGCATACTGAAGGTTTCCAATAGGATCCTTCATTGATATGTAGGTTGAAGAAATCATTGTATGGACTCAAGCAAGCCCTCGAGGCTTGGTATGCAAAAATGGATGCTTTCTTTCTCTCTATTGGTTTCACTAGATGAAAATCAGACCCTAATGTGTATTTACAGAAAAATGATGGTATTTTGCAGTTAATTTTTCTTTATGTTGATGATCTCCTCTTTACAAGTATCTGCACTAATTCAATTGGCCAAATCAGTTCATTTTTGCATACTGAATTTTCCATGACCAACCTAAGATTGCTAAGGCAATTTTTTAACTTGGAAATTGAGCAAAATGAAAGGGGCATAAATATGAGTCAACCACAGTATGCTTCAGACCTAATAAATAATTTTAAAATGGCTGAGTGTAAGTCATCCAAGTATCCATTTCTTTCTGGTATTAAAATGCATGAATTTGGCAATTCTCCATTGGTGGATATTACACTCTACAGGCAACTAGTGGGAAACTTGCTCTATCTCACTCACACAAGACCTGATTTTTTGTTATGTCGTAAGTTTTGTAGAAATAAATATTCACAATCCACATGGGATCCATTGGAGAGAATAAAAAATAATTCTTCAGTATGTACAGGGAACCAAGAATTTTGGGGTGCACTACACAGCTAGTTCCTCACTTCAACTAGTTGGATTTTCTGATTCAGATTGGGCTAGAGATCCCACTGACAGGAAGTCAACTTCAGTTTTTTTATTTATGTTTGCTGAAGGTCCCATTTTCTGGTCAATTAAGAAACATCACACCATTTCACTTTCATCGGCAGAGGTTGAGTACATGGAAGCAGTCAATGCTACTACACGGTGTGTTTCGTTGCAGGGAATTCTCAGGGAATTTGGTGTCACAATTGATTCTCCAACCAATATTTGGGTGGAAAATAGAAGTGACATAAAAATATCTACTGATATAGTGTAGAGATAGAGGAAAAAACATATTGATATACACATGCATTACATTTGGGGCTTAGTGCATGACAGGGTGATCTCACTATAGTATTTCCCATCCACCGAGCAAACCGCTGATATTTTTACCAAGGTTTTCACAGAGAAGATATTCACCTACCTGAGATATTTACTTGGGGTGAGTGAAGGATGGTAATTTTTTGTTATTTATTGCAGGTCCAGCCCCATGTCCATTCTTGAGGGAAGGTTTTGTCCCATGTGGTTTTCCTTCTTTTCCTCGGTTCATATGGACAAATAAATTGTAATTTCTGAATTATGTATTTGAGGTGACTTGAGCCATTGTTGCCAAGGCCTCCATAATTTTGTGATATGTAATTAGTTGTTGGATTAAGGGAGGGTGTTAGAGCAGTAATACAACTCATTAGTCCCTAATTACACTACTTAGTCAATTTTATTGCTTTTTAAGCTTTAATACACTATGTGGTGGATTGGGGGGACTTAGTTGGACAATTGCCTGGTCAAATTGGGGCTTTCACAAACACATGAGAATTACAGCTCATAAAAACATCCACATGTGTTCCCTCATCATTTTTGGTGCTCTCCTATTCATTGAATGTGGACAACTAGGTTGACTTGGAGCGCTAGAGTGGGATTTTGGTCAACTTTTGGCTTGATTTGGTGCATTAAATGCTTCATTGAGACTCTAAACCACCCATATTTACACACCCAAGTTGTAAAAGGTGTAATAATTGACCCAAATCACTTCATCCATGTACAGTCAACAATTTGTGGTTGTTTTGGCTGATTTGGGGCTTGATTGGCCCACCTAGGGGTGTTTGATGCCAATTTGGGAATTTCGACTCGTATGCTCAAAAATGGCTTCCAAAGCCTCACAAAAATCCTATTTTGTAATATATACCTGATAACAACATGTTTCATGGTTAGACAATCCAAAATTGTCTTGTTCTAGTTCACATTGTGTGTGTAATTTGTCTTTCAATTGATGGTTTTTTGCCAGTTTTGCACCAAATTTGATTTGTGAGCTTAACTAATGCTCCTAGATTCTCCTATGGTTCAAATTTCCCACAATAATAATTACCTACCATTTAGCTTGTTTGACCAAAGATACAATTGAATCTCGCTCACACTCTGTATTTGGGGTGATAAATACTCTTTTATTCTACACAATAAGGTAGAGCTCATTAAATACTATATGTAAGTTTGAAAGGAAGGAATTAAAATTATGCATACATATTGTCAATATAGGAAAGTAAAAATATAATGCACTATAGCATAATATAATTGGTATACTGAAAATTGTTTAAGAAGGCTTAGAAGTATTCAACCAATACACATCTGTCTTGACTCTTAGATAGTCTTACAATTATTTTCCTAATCTGAAATAAAGTTTTCATAACCAACACACTTGCAAAATAGGCCTATGTTGTGCACTCTCCAAAGAAGCAGACATGCTGAAATCAATCTCTTTCTCCTTCTTGGCATCATCTAAAATGTATTTATTTTCATCGATAAAATATCTTTCTTGGCTAGAGTTTGCTAACCATAAGTGTGTGACAACGGGTCTTCCACTAGTCATTGCTTCTATCATGTTCCTTTTCCAAACAAACTTATCTGTGACAAAGTGAGTACAATCTGCAAGTGAAGTTGTGTTCTAACCTCCAAGCCTTGTCAATATCTATGCACCAGTGTCCCTTTTGTAAGAATGACTAGAACAATATTTCTAAAATCATAAAAGTACTTAACACTTTAAAAATATTTCCTGTTGTTGTTTTCTTAGATCATCATCTAAACCATAGCTAAACAAAACATAAACACTCACTATCTCTCATTTCTTTTAGGTAGAATATTTCAAGATAGATGATTGGCCTGTCTCATATGCATCCAACCTTCCAAGTTCTCTTTTAAGAGTTGATGTTTGTGCCCCTTTCTCCTTCAGTCCTTTTTTATATGTATATGCTATATGTAGACCATGTCTAATAGAAGCAGGGGTTTTCGCATCAATATCATGTGTAGGAATATAGAATGTAGAGGAATACCAACATCTGTAGAAGTACCATTAACTTGCACCTCATATTTATTAGGACTTATTAAACTAGCACCATCTGTAAGTTTTTCCCTATTTGGAGTAGTAGAAGTTGTCTTTCTTCTCCCATATTTTAGTCTTTGAGACATTGATTCTGTAACCATGTGCTTAAGGGTAGAGTGCTCCAATGCTTAAAAAAAACCATGATTCTAGAAAAAAAACCATGCTCCAATGTTAATATTCATCCAGATTGTTAGAATATAATCCGTCGGGATTATATATTGTAAATAAATAAATCTGAATAGATATGTAGGAAGCCGAAAAGGCTGGGCGGAAGGTGAAACACAACCGTCATATGTAATATATAAATGTATTCATTAGCCATAAATAGAATTGAATTAGGAGTTATTACCTATCAGTGGTATCAAAGCTTGGCCGCCTGCCATAACTCCTGGCTGCATTGCATGCCTGCCATTCTGCTTGTGTTATCAGACCTTGGCCGTAACTCTTTCCTGTCGCCAGTCTGCCCTCTGCTCTTCCCTCCTGCCATATGCGTTATTCACATGAGTAATTCAGCCAGTGTTAAGGAATGTTTTGAGTGTCTTGTTGATTGCAGTCATTACCATGTTGTGCATTGAGCGAGCCTTTTCCTTCTCTTACCCAAGAGATACCCACAATTTTGAATTGCGCGAGGTTTGGGTCCAATCTTGGAACTGCTGCGTGTGTTGAGAAGATGTTGTGATATTTATTGTGGAGAGTGCTCATGCCACTCCTTCTTCTCATCTTGAAGATGACTGCAATTTCTGTGAACCCTAATTTTCTGTTGATGCGATTTCTGCGAACCCTAATTTTTCAGAACTGTGCTTCCTCTCCGTTGTGAAATTCATTGAACTCGGATTATTTATTTCGGTAACGCCCCTTCTATGGAAATTAGTAGACTAAGTTGGATGCACAGTATTGGTCCCGTGAGAGGTTCGAAGAAAAAAAAACGCGCGCAAGCATCTCCATGTGGCTTCTGCTTGCGATTCTTTTATTGTGCGATAATATGCTCTCTCTTCCCAACTTAGCTCGCTAGTAGATTGCAGTGCGATTGGAACCCGCAACGACTAATAGGCACTGTAAAGAGACCGCATGGTATAATGTATGCTGAAGACTGTGTGACCATTGAATACTATGTTGGTGACTGATATTTACTACGTGCGTATACCTTGCGTGAAGACCAGCGTGGAGGGTGGAAACCCTAATTTTTCTATATGGAGACCTGTCACCATTGAAAGCTTTTGTCAACTGCGCACTATTGTTGATGGAACATGAAGCTATGAAGACTCAGTGCATAGAGGTAATCTGTTTGGTGAAAATTAAAAAAAAAACCCTAGTTTTATGCATAAAGTTTAATGTTGATTCCCATTTGTTAGTTGTATTCCTAGATCAATTACTCAATCGTGATTGATGTCCACGTGAATCCTTCGATTGCGTTGGATAAGAGAGGCCTGTAACTATTGATTATGGCCGCTGAAAATTATTTTGGTATAATAACTATTGTGTTTGAGCCGTAAGAACATGGATACTCTGGTGAATGATATATATTGTTGTATTGGAGCTCATGAACGATTATTTCTGAACTTGGAAGTGCATAAAACCTAAAATTTTGCAAATATTGCTCATATGTATGATAGCCAGGCTGCTGTATGAGCCTGAGAATGTTGCTGTGTCCACTCAAAGTGTGGTGTGGCTGCTGGGATGATGCACTGTGGAAAGTTTATCTCCAGTAAGAAGATAGTTGCAACCTTTCTCTTTGGGTTCGTGCGACCTCTCTCTTGAAGACCAGAGCTTCTGCGACCTCTCTTCTTTAGTACTGTATGGTGAGTTGTACCTCTATTTTTGAATATGAAGTTGTAAAAAGAGTGCTGCATAATTGTATATGGTCATTGTGAAGTCTGCGCACTCACCATATAAACTGTACTGTTGCAAAATTGTTTTAGTTTGATGTAAATACTATGGCAGCGACATATACCTACATAGTGAATAGAGATTATTAAGACATTGTTTCTAGCTAGTGTAGCTGTAATTTTACAAGCACTGTATTGTAAAAGGTAGCAGAGAATTAGACCTGCTTCTTTCATATCACTGAAATAGTTGACTAGTGCTATTCAAAACCCTATATTTTGTGACAGTTCACAAACAATGGTGTTTCCTTTGGCGTATTGCTGAGCAGTTCTTATAGTGCTAAAAATTTGCTTATGAACTTATTGACAGCATATTAAGATTGTAAATCACCTTGGCAGAGGCTGCAGACCTGCAAGGTTATTGTTTTTCTATTTCTCTTTGTCATATTAATTTCATTATTGTAAATTACACTAGCGGTTGCAGAATATGAAATCTATAACATCTGTAGTTGGTGCCACTCTCTCTGGAAAAGATCATCCCAAAGGAGAAAGCAGCAAGAGAGGCAGAAGAAGAAGAAACTTCAGAGGCAGAGGGGGCAGAAACAAAAGATCATATTTGCAGTGCAAGCATTGTGGAAAAACTGGACACACATCAGATCAGTGTTGGGCTTAGTGGGACTCCATCAAAGACAAGCATAACCAGAAGAAAGATGACAGTAAAAACCAATATGCTAGTAAATCTTCTGATTCTGCTCATTGTATTGTTGCACATTGCAATCTTGGAATTAATGAAATGACTTCACTTTCATCTTACAAAGATTGTTGGCTGCTTGATACTAGTGCAAGATCACACATGACATTTAGAAAAGACTATTTTGAAGAACTTAATGAAACAATATATGGCATAGTTTACTTTGCAGATAAGTCAAGTCTTAAACCAAAGGTAATGGGCACCATTCGACTGAAGATGCCTGGATTCCTTGATTTCTTGTTGAAGAATGTTATTTATCTTCCAGAGTTGCAGAGAAGCCTGCTGTCCTTGGTGGAGATTCGACAGCGAGGCCATTCCATCCACATGTTTGATGGAATCATAGAAATAAGAAATTCCTCTGACAACCAAGTCATCATGACTGGATACGAAGATGGGAAGCTACTGAAGCTAAAGGGTTCATCTGCAAGAGTTCAGAACTATGCCTACCTCTCTCAGCATGGAGAAGGTAATTTGTCATCTAGTTCATTGTGGCATGCAAGATTTGGTCATCTAAATTATAATAGTATTCGTTTGTTGAGAAAGAATGGTGTATTTGGTTTTCCCACCATTCCCAAAGAGAAGAACAAATGTGATGCATGTATATTAGGGAAACATAGTAAGCTGCCATTCCATGAATCTAATTTCAGAGCAAGTAGGAAATTAGAATTAGTACATTCTGATTTATGTGGCCCAATGCCAACTCCTTCAGCAAATGGGAATAAGTATTTTATGACATTTGTTGATGACTACTCAAGAATGTGTTGGATTTACTGTTTAAACACAAAATCAGAAGCATTTCAAACATTCAAAGACTTTCATGCATTGATAGAAAAACAAGCACAATAAAAAATTGGTACACTTCGTACTGATAATGGGAAAGAATACACTTCAAATGCTTTTGAAGATTATCTTCGCCAACATGGAATTGCACATCAGACTACCGTTCCCTACAATCCTCAACAAAACGGTGTAGCAGAAAGAATAAATAGAACCATAATGAATATGGTTCACCCAATGATGTTTTTCAAGAATGTAAAACTAATGTTTTGGGGTGATGCAGTAAAATGTGCAGCCTATTTGAGAAACAGAATTCCCTCAAATGCGCTTGATAACAAGACTCCACATGAAATGTGGTTTGGCCATCTCCCTTCAGTCAGGCATATCAGAGTTTTTGGTTCCACCTGTTATGCCTTGATTCCAAAGGAGCAAAGAAACAAGCTTGGTGCTCGAAGCTAAAAATGCATTTTCCTGGGGTACGAAGAATACTCCAAGGCATACCGTCTGTATGATGAGGTAAACAAGAAGTTTGTTATTTCCAGAGATG
Organism: Pseudotsuga menziesii; assembly: GCA_001517045.1. Classification (NCBI taxonomy): domain Eukaryota; kingdom Viridiplantae; phylum Streptophyta; class Pinopsida; order Pinales; family Pinaceae; genus Pseudotsuga; species Pseudotsuga menziesii. The sequence goes on from LPNX010032779.1 coordinate 54,882, forward strand.
TCATTTTTCTTGAAACTAATAAAAATGACCAGTCCATTGAGAGACAGCTTGACCATTTGGAAAATTATCCTCATCCAAAGACATATTCTGAAAATGAATATGAAATTCCAAACCTTGAAGGGGGGATTCCTATTTTGGATCAACCTTTGGAATTTCCATATGAAGCACCAACTCCCCCGCATGAAGAAGTTCCTGCTACTTCACCTGAACAAGAGGTTCAACTGGATGATGTGATTGAGAGAATTGAAAGACTCTCAATCAATGATGAAGCACCACCAGCTGATCAACCAGGACCATCACCAAAGATTTCTAAATGGGCCACAAAGACACTTGAAAGTGTCCATCCAGATGAAGTTGGAAAGACGGGAACGAGAAGTTCGAAAAGACATGAAGATGGAGGAGAAGCAAATAATTCAGGTGATGACATGGATGTATCATTTGATTGTGAATTTAATTTATCTGCTAACTTTGAACCAACTTCCTTTGAAGAAGCTTCTACTCAAGTTGAGTGGAAAGAAGCTATGTAGAATGAGTATGATGCACTCATGAAGAATGGAACTTGGAAGCTGGTTGACCCTCCAGTTGGAACCAAACCAATTGGCTGGAAGTGGGTGTACAAGAACAAATATAGATCAGATGGCTCACTTGACAAGCACAAAGCGATGCTTGTAGCAAAAGGCTATGCACAGAAGGAAGGAATTGACTATGAAGAAAAATTTTCTCCTACAGCAAAATGGGCTACCATCCGAACCTTACTCTCTTTAGCTACTCAGAAAGGGTGGAAATTTCATCAAATGGATGTGAATACTGCTTTCTTGAATGGAAACTTGAAATAGAATTTCTTCATGTCTCAGCCAGAAGGCTTTGTTGTGAAAGGAAAAGAACAAAAGGTATGCAATCTTGTCAAATCCTTGTATGGCCTAAAACAAGTGCCTCACGCATGGTATGAAAAGTTAACCGAGAATCTTTTGAAGTTAAATTTTGAACATTTTGATCTTGATGATGCAACACTATTTATAAAGAAAGTTGGAAGATCTGTTGTGTATCTTGTGGTGTACATAGACGATCTTTTGATGACAGGGAACAATGAGAGCTATATAGCATCCATAAAGAAAGATTTGAAAAAGATCTTTGAAATGACAGATATGGGACATCCCCACTATTACTTAGGAATTGAAGTCACTCAACATCCTAAGTACATATTCATATCTCAGAAAAAATATGTTGGAGAACTACTAAACAAATTTTGCATGACAGAATGCAACCCTATCTCTACTCCAATGGAACAAAAAATGAAGCTCACATCAAGCGAAGGAAAATTATTTGAGGATGCGACCAAGTATCGACAACTTGTAGGAAGTCTTATCTACCTCACAACAACTAGACCAGAGATTTCTTATGTTGTTGGCATACTTTCAAGGTTCATGCATAAACCTTGTGAAGGACACTGGTCAGCTGCAAAAAGAGTTCTAAGATACTTGAAGGGGACTCAAGACGTTGGACTCAAGTACTCTAAAGTGGATGACTTCAAACTTATTGGGTACTCAGACTTAGATTTTGATGGTGATAAGGAGACAGGAGTATCAACTTCTGGATACACTATGAGTCTTGGATTAGCAGCTGTCTCATGGAGATCACGCAAACAATCAGTTCCGGCAGATTCAACAACAAAAGTAGAATATGTGGCTGCAGCTGAAGCAACGAAATAAATAGTATGGCTCAGGAAGATACTTGAAGATTTGCAAGAAAAACAAGAAAAATCCACTCCATTATTAGTCGACAATACTTCTGCAATCAAGCTGGCTAAGAATCCTAGATTCCATGATCGAACCAAACACATCAACACAAAGTATCATTTGATTCGACATCATGTAGAGGCCAAGACAGTCCATCTTCGACACTGTTCCACAAATGATCAAATTGCAGACATCTTCACCAAAGCGCTTGGACGAGAAAAGTTTGAAAGATTCAGAAACATGCTCGGACTTACGAACACCCCTTCTGATTAAGAGGGGGATTGTTAGAATATAATCCATTGGGATTATATATTGTAAATAAATAAATCTGAATAGATATGTAGGAAGCCGAAAATGCTAGGCGGAAGGTGAAACACAACCGTCACATGTAATATATAAATGTATGCATTAGCCATAAATAGAATTGAATCGGGAGTTATTACCTATCACAGATCGATAGGGAATCAGAGATACTATTCAACAAATCGACAATACATCAAAGAAAGGAACCAAAATGGATTCAAAAAGTGAATCCCAAGCATGTTTAGAGATATATTCATCCTTCATCCTCTCTCAAAATCATCACCAAATGTTTATCTTCAGAGAAAATGTGCCACTAAATGAGTGCAATAATGATGACAGTTGTTGGTAGAAGAGCTACAATGGGGTCTCCACTATGTGAGCGTTTATTAGACAAGATGCAAGCTAAGCCATTATTATGAGTTCATTCACTGATGTGCACAATAACTAGATACTATGAACTAAAGTAGGGATATGAACTAGAGATACCAACCCTAGCAGTTGTTGTGTGACCATCTCTGAAAGAGGCAATTGGGGTGAAAATCATTGAAGGAGTTGAGGTGACCTCAGAAGGCTAGTGATGATAATGTTGAAGATAAGAAGGGAGAGGATGGAAAGGATTGTTGAAAACCCTAAAATTCAGTAGAAATGTATCCCAAATTTATATTGAAATTCAATTCCCTAGAATTAATTGTTGGATGCAATTTAATCAAGTCTTTGTATATCAATCAATTAATAAGGTTGAAAGCTAGGTTCTGATCAAGGTCAACATTCAGTTTCATTGCTAGTGGTTGGATGTTTACTAAAACTATACACTATATACCTGATACCTTCTTTAAGACATCTTGGAATGACTTATTCAAAACATCATGTAATTGGTTTGAGCCTACTAGTGCCCAGTTTTTCAGGATGAGTCGTGGTCTTGAATCTATGGGTCAGTAAAGAAATAAAAAGAGTATGAATAGGTTTCATTGCCTAAAGAGATATTCTAGTTAGAACTATGCAGCATGCCACATCTGAAATGGATCTAAGGTCTAAGGTCATCTGAAATGGCTCTCTAAAAGAAAAATATACACAAATAAAGTTGGTTGAGGCATACCCTGCTAGAGAATGGGTTAAGAGAATCATTGTAATTCCCTCTCTTTGATTGGAAAATCTCTTTTTATAGCAGGTAAAATATCTTTAGAAATCTATTTGATTGGTTTAGCCTCTTCTCTTGATTTAGTTTGAGACTAGTAATGCAGGACTTTGTATTTGATTATAAAATATCATATGATGTCATAGAGACAAGTTAAGGCCTGCAATACTCTGCCAATAATAAAACAATTATATTTGAGCAATGGGTATGTGCCCTCAATAGTGATGAAATTATTTTTAAACTATCATAAAGAAAACACAATAAACTTTCCATTATATAATTTCAAACATAAAATATTGTGAAAATGTGAACATGACACATGAAAAAGACATTTAGATTACCTATGATGGTTGAAGGTTACTTGAGTACATATAGTGTTGGATTTTTTATAGTGGTTAATGACTTTGATGCACTTTGTCACAATTGGAATATTATGTTCAAATTTTCAATACCCCCAATGCACTATCTAGATTCAATGCACCATTAAACTGGAATGCACACAAAGATGTGATGGATTTCCCTCATCCCCACCTCAGTTGTGGATTGAACCTTGCTTCTTTCAATTTGCAATAGAGGAAGCCAGCATTATGTCCATGTGCTTGTGCCATTGTAATTTTTGTACATAGATCCGATACATAGAATAACGTTTAGTACTTTGTGTATTGCAGTGCTCATGGATTAGGAACAAAAACATTGTCATCAAACGAACCAGAAGCATTGCCTTTCTGTGAAATTTCCTATGCATTAACTGGTATATTTGGGTCATTATTGTGTTCCTTTCCAGTAGTGTGCCAGATTTTGGTACTAACTGTTGGTTGAGACACCTACAAATCAACTATTAAAATTGTTATGTAAAATTTCACTCTGTAAATATGAGTATCTCCAATCATGTATAGGACTTGTAAACTATTGGTCCCATGGATGATCTAATTGTTATGAATACCATAACCATAACAACTAAAAATGGCCTTTTGAGGGAAAATGAAAGTTGTTTCAACATTTTTCTTTTGGGGCTGGGTCAATGTTTTCACTGAGATCCTTTAACTGAAGATGAAAGTGACGTGGGTGAGCCCCAAATATCTAGATATTTGAACCTCAATGAATATGTACATGATCTCAGTGACTATAAAAGATATGCACAATTTTTTCTTCGTCACACATCAAGGAGAGCTGCATCAAGGTCAAAGTTAAGCCAAGAATCCTCCAAGGTTAATAATCTGTTGGAAAACATCACAGTTGTCTACCACAATCCTGATCCAAAGAGAACAAAAGATGGCCATAAACCAAAGGAGGATTTAAATTCAGATGGTATGAACAGTCCCAAAACTTTTAAGAGTGTTGGTATAGGCCAAAAGATAGAAATATGTGTCACTCCTACCAGTATCACCAGGGAAAGCATTGGTGATTCTAGTGCCATTTCTTCAACTCCCACATCTAGACCTAGAAGCATTGCTTCTGTTAGGGTTACATGTTTGCATGCATCTAGATTTTTTGCTTCAAAGATGCTATATACAATGAAGGAAGAAACTTATTTCAAAGATGCCAAAAGTGATGTTGTTATAAAACATGATTCCAATAACATGGCTCAATCTCTTCTAGCTGCATTGGCTATCCATAGCAATGTTCATAAACCTCGTGTTACTAATGTTGCATTACAATTTGTGGGAGGGATGAAAATTTTGAGCATGTGTTTTAGAGATGTTGGCCACCTTCCAAGAAATTTTGGGCATGGTTTCAAGATCAATTTATTTTTTCAACTACCTGCTTTCTTGGAAATTTCCTCTAAGGGACAGTTGGATGATTATGGAAAACTGCATATCTTTATGGCATATGGTTCAACCATCTATTGTTCCTTCCTGTGGAAAAACTAGTGTATTGCTACTTTTAATGAGAAACCATCCCCTATTTGGCTAAAGGAATTGAGGCTCTTTAATCAGGAATTGGCTTTTCTTATTAAAGCTCAAGTCATATTCACTTTTTTCCACAAAATGTGGAGTTTCTTCCTACTAGGGTATAAGCTAATATGCCCACTTTTTTTGCATTTCCAGGATGAGAATTTTCTTGTCATCTTGTTGTTAGCTTTTTGTCACTCTTTTTGTTGTGTGATATACCTATTTGTTACATAAATAATATATGATACGTTTAAAAGTAAATAAAGACCTGGAATCATAGAAATACCAAAATAGCTAAATACAATAACACTAATTCAATACAAAGATGGGATTTCATAAAAACTCCAATTATTATGGGAATCACTACAAAGAAAAAACACAGAATGCAAACCATTGTGCCCCTATATATCTAAATCAATGTCTGAAGATCCACAAGAATATCTAAGACCCATTCAACTCCATTGGAAGCTAAATGTTGGCAGTTAACTCTTAAAAACTTTCCATATCACATTTTCAGTGGACATTTAAGAATATTCCAAGAAGATCAAATTTCAGCATTTATTTTGATCCCTAAAACATAATTTTAGAGAACCCTTTCTCCCTTCAGGCTCCCCCAAGCTAATGCATAAGATAAATTTCCACTTACAACTCTTTTTACTTTGTTTTATACAACATAAAAATTTGCATTGCTTGCATATTTCAGATCTGTGATTCATAGCTTATAATTCTTTATCTACACCAGATTGGAGAATCAACACCATAAATAACTACAAAAAATATATGCCTCAAGAATTTTCTTACAAATTCTCTAAGAAGGTATGTGAAAAATTCATTTTCCTCCAGCAATTGATGACAAGTACAATTTACAAAATAATGGTTCCCAATATCAATTGAGATAATGTTACTAAGAATATTATATTATAGACTTCTTTAAACTTAATTAGTTCATTAATTTTTCTACCACTAAGGCCAACAGAGTCTATCCAAGTGCAAACAAAGTCATATTTCTTATAGTTGCTACAGATTTCTTTTACCATCTATTGGCTACTTACATTGCATCTGCAAATGGATAGAACTCTCTTAGTGTGGCACAAAGTTTATTTTAGCCCTAAATTAACTCGTATTATACTTTAATATATATATAATAAAGGATTAACTGGTTTTGGGAAGTGATCCTGGGTCAAAATTTTACAAGTTGTAAGCAATAAGAGCTGGTTGCACTAAGAGCATGTCATTCCATTTCCTATTTTGAGTGCTACACTGTCTCCCTATATGACTGAATTTTAAGAATAACAAATGAAACTACTACATATCCTATGTGAACATCTTACATTAGTGAAATTGGAAAGGTTAAAGAAGATTGTTTCCATCTCCCCCACTTGACAAGAGAGGATCAAATAATGTAACCCACATGATTCCCTAGGCTAACCAACAAACATGAAAGAAGCTGAAATTCTAAAAAGTATAACTCAATCTTACCAAAAGAATCAAGTGAAGAAATGAGTATGAGTCTCTTGGCATAAGGCTGAAAAAATTCTTTCCTAGTTTCGAATTCACTACTGGCCCTGTTATAAGCCCTACTAGTTTGAAAATTTTACCACTCCAAACAAAATACTCATAGCTACCTTCTTCAACATCCTTGAAACTCTTTTTTTCCTACACACAATAACCACATGTGAGTTCAATTTACATGATCACAATAAAAAAGTTGGAGAAAAATTTAATCTAAAAGAAATTAACCTAAGGAGGAAAAACATTACAAATATATTTATAACATTATCCACTATTTCCTAAGAAACATACTTCAAAAAAAATACCTTTTGGATTGAACCTAAAGTATAACCCAAAAATGAAATAAATTGAGCTTGGACAGAATGTAAGAACAAAAAGAGGGAATACATTACGCATAGATCCTTCTAACAAACCAATGAATCTAATATAACCGAAATGAGAAAATTGAATGAAAGATGATACCACAGTTCATAAGCCAAAATGCTAAAACATATTTTAAAAATAATCCCAGATGAAACACATGCATCACTCTTAGATTGACAACCCATTAATTGAAAAGGTTAAAGTGGCCTAGAAAAAAACCTAGAAGAGATGTTTGATGTCAGGAATCCATAAGAGTAATATTATGTGACATCGAGGATTCCTTGGATGAGAAGCCTCAGTCATTAAGTGCATTGTCTCTCCTCAGTACAATAGGCTAGTTATGGGTATTGTCCAAGACACTCTTTTGGGCTATCGCAAGGTGACTGGATTTTACAAATTATTATAAGTCATGGTTAGTTGGAGGCTTGGAACACCTAGAAAATCAAAATGTTGGAATATTAACTAGGAAGGTGTCTATTGAAAAGAGTGGGTCTCAGATTGCAGGACAGTCCACTCAACCATTGGGTTAATACAGATAGTTATACCTCATGGTTAGTTGGAGGCATGGAACACCCAAAAAATGTAAATGTTGGAATAGAACTTGAGATAAGGAAGGTATCTATTGAAAAGAGTGGGTATGGGCTTCCAAAGTAGTCCACTCAATGTTTTGTGATATTCTAACATAGCCATCATATGGTGAACCTCACTCAAAGTAGACGATAGATAATTGATTTTTCATTTTATTGTTCTTCATACACAAAGGCTCATTGGAATTATCTCAATTCTATAGCAATAGAGATTTAGACAATCATATCACAATAAATTTCTTACAAATCTCAGTTTCTAAGAACTGATAAATTTAAAGGAGGCTAAGAGAGAATTCCTATTTTAACTTTTCAATCACTAATAAGTTTTTTATAACATGTCTTTTGTTTCCAAATAATAAATTCTTTAAGCAATTTTGGAAACCCTTCATTGCTTTTGGATTGTTATATTTCAGGTCCAATGGAACTTGTTGTTATGGGGTTTCTATATCAATATTTAATCAGCTGACAAAACTATTCAACTTTCCCCTTGTAAGTGTCACAACATCTTTAGTGGTCGAGGAAGACGCTACCACAAAAATAATGGATCAAGAATTGGATATGGAGGGATCTACAAAAGACATTCTAGATAGTGATGAAACAGATTTACTAATTTCTTCTACTTGTATGTATTTTCAATATTTTTCAATTCATGTTACATCACAATTGTGGCATTCAAATTTAATAGCAATTTTGTTTTATTGTTTATATATCTTTGTCAGCATGGTCCCAAAATCTTGATTTATGGGTATATTTAGTGATTCATAGACATTTTAACTGCATTCCTTCCTTTTTATATATGTTAGATAAAATGCAAATGCTTTGAAGGCTAATACAATCTTAGTATGAATAATAACTAAACCAAGTACTAAAAAGAAAATCCTTCTGTCAGTGTCATCAGTATTAGTACTTGGAGGAGCTATTGGCATTATTGAATATTTTATTCTTATCCTTGGAGTAGGACCCATCTTGAGCACCATGGGTGTAAATTCAGTAAGTGAACTATAAATATTAAGTACTCTTTGTTGGACTATATGCTCAATAGTATGAAATGATTTGACCTTTTTGGTATAAATATATTCTCTTACATCTACAACCTTTCTGGTTCAAATGCAATCTGTAACTTGGTCAAGTCTTAGAGAAAGAGCCAAAACTCTCTTGTTTTATGGATAGGGTACTCAGCAGCTAATGGCTATGAACATTTGAATTATTGCTAATTAAAACATTAAACAAGAATATTACATATCGAGCAATGAATAAGATCAATACATTGTTTACACTTTATTCAATATTGTCAAGAATAAAAGGGATTCACCTACACAAGGTGATTGCTTCCTCTGCTCAATGTATAACTCTACATTATAAAACAGATGAAATCCATGCTTGGTGTCTAAGGAAACAACCTTCTATATGCTTCATGTGCATCTTAGTCTACTATGAATTTTTAGTTGTCAAGGGCCTCCTTGACCCCTATATTGATCCTCTGTCTATGAGGGCTACATATTGCACCATTCTATTCCATTGGTGTTTCTAACCAAGGTACTCCAGTTGCTTATTGTTCTTAAATATATATGGTTTGTGAAAGTGGGTAAATAAGGACTGAAATCTATCCTTGTTCTTCTTGAAATATATCCTAGGCCATTTCTTATGTCAACTAGAAAAACGTTTCAATTCCTTAGATACAACAGAAGGAATAAAAAACATGTAATAACAACTTTGTAATCTCTCTATGATTTAGACTTGCAACAATGCAATTTAATGCAAGAGTCAGTGGTGATCTATACATAGAAATTGTATTCCCTTGCTAGATATATCAGTTTTGTTATACTTGGTAGAGATCGTGAATCTTATTGATTTTCTTGTAAAATGAATACTCATAGGTAAACATGCCCAGATCTCTCCATGATTCATAAACTCACACAAGACTTACAAGTCCATCCCTTGGATGGAAAATGTGGATGCCACATACATAAAACTTGGAAAAAACACTGAAATGGTGGTTTATGAATGAATAAAAGAGAGTGGGAACTCCACTAAGGAAACCTTAATGGAAGATAACTCCACCTTATTTGAATTTCATTATCATTTCATCTTAGATTCTTGAGCGATTTGGATTTCCAGCAGTGTTTACCCAAAAAATCCCTCACTCAGCTCTACATGGCCTACACCACCCAAGGACACCCATGCACAACCCTCATTTGACCCCATTTGACCCCCACACCCTCAAGGAGGCTTAAAAACATGAAAATGGGATTAAAAACCCCTAAAAAGAGCCTAAATAGCTCTCATAGGGGCTAAATCCTCCAAAAAGGGGCTAAAACCCCTCAAATGAGCCTAAAACCCTAAAGGAGCTAAAGATTGAGCGAAAGGGGATAAAATCCCAAAAAAGGGGCTAAAGCTCCAACCAGGGGCTTAAAACCCTAAAAGTATTGAGAAAAACTATAAATAGAGGGTTGGGGGTCACTCTCAAAACATTCCTCCCTTCCCTATTATTATGCTGCCAGAGTGAGTGCCTTGAGATCATTTGCCTCTCAAGCCATTCACTCTCCCTCTCCTCCATCCTTTCATTGATCCATAGCTCCCCCTTCTAATAGAGGTGCTCTCCCAGCTAGGGCATGGTGGCCAATTCCAACTAAATTGTATACATGTGTTGTTTTATGTCTTTGCTTTGGTAGTTTGTAGTTTTTTTTCTAACAGTATTTGTTTACGGCTTCATTGCTTAACATGTTTTTGTAGGTATTTTGGTTTATGTTCTAACAGTTGTATGTAGGGCCTTGGAGTTTAAACCCTAACCTTCTATGCAGAGGGATTTCATTTCTTTCTTTCCTGTTCTTTGTTTCATTTATGTTTAATTTTTCTTGCATTACCATCAATAAACCTACCCTTCCGTCCTATAGACAGAAGGTAGCCATTCCTACCCTGTAGTAAGGGAGAAATCCCTGCTACAGAACTGACAACCATACCAAGTCAATCCCACAGGATTTCTGGAGTGTTTTTACAAGTTTCAGTTTTTAATTCTATTTTTTTTGTCCTAGTTTAAATTTATGCCAAATCTAATTTAGATTTCTATTTATTTGCATTTCTAGTTACGGCCAAGCCTCCTCAAGGCTAATCTGCGCCCATCTGGCCATAGTACAAGTTACTGTCGGCCAGATCTGACTTAGGACCAAAAAAAATTTCACTTTCCAGAGTAGGTCACTCTTATCGGGCTCAAAGAGGGGACCAAGTTGCTCATTCTAGCCTCACAGGTGAAACCAGGTCCCCCATTTTGCCCCAAAAGGTGTGACCCCCTCCTAGAAGTTATCCCACTTCTGTCTGCAGGTTTTGAGCGACCCCATCAACTATTTTTGCGAAAATTTGGTGACCCCCTTACCACATTTGACCCGAAAAGTGTGATCTATCTCGCAGAGTCTGATTTTTTAAATGTTAAGGACTATCAGTGCGGCTCAGCTGCCTCTATCCATCAAATCTGTTTTTGTTTTCGTTTTTGTTCATTTTATTTGCAGCATGTGTAAATCAATGTGTAAATCAATGGTTAATGGCTTAACAAAAATGAACAAATCTTGGTTAAAAATTTACTGGAATTAAAATCAACATCTTTCCTAACCCTTCCTCCTCTACCCATTCATCACCCTTCAGGGTATTCTTGGATAAGACGAAGAGTGAAGCTCATATACTAATAGGAACTTCACCTATTATTTTTCAAAGCCACTAAAAATGGGCATTAGAGGAAATTTCAACTCAAAATGGGCCTCCTAAAATGAATTAATAAAATAATAGCTAAAATAATAAAATAATATTTATTAATTTTGGAGGAAGAAAAGAAAAAAACTACTTTTTTGTTTGTATTTTTGACATATCTCCCTATGTTTTTACTCAAATTTCGTTCGGGAGAGATCGTTGGATGTGGAATTAAATTCTACATCCAACGAGTACCCACTCGGAATACTTCTGACAGACCCCGCTACCCCAAAAACAAGAAATACCTGAAAAAATGGAATGATGACATCATCATTCCATTTTTTCAGGTATTTCTTGTTTTTGGCGTAGTGAGGTCCGTCAGAAGTATGACGAGTGGGTACTCGTTGGATGCGGAATTTAATTCCGCATCCAACGATCCCTCCCGATAGAAATTTGAGTAAAAACACAGGGAGATATGTCAAAAATACAAACAAAAAAAGTAGTTTTTTTTATGATACCTATCCCCAAATTTATATTAAAAAAGTGTTTAAGACCTATACAGTATTTAAAATTTAAATAAATTTCATTGGCTAACACATGATGACATGGAATTTGAATAAAAGTTAAAAGGCCCATTTTGAGTTGAAATTTCCTCTAATGTGACTTGGAAGGTAGAGAGGGTAGAGAAGGAGGGCTTATCACGATGCTCAGCATCCTCCCTGTTGACCAACCTTGCATCCAAAGGGTGACCTATGGATATACGGATGGGCTTAGTCCCATTGTGTTGAGATCCCAACACCCTTTCTTGGCTGAAGAGAAATATAGGTGCAAGGTAGTCACCTAGTCAGGCTATCATAGTTCAGATTCACAAATAGTACATGTGTAAATTTTTTATTATCATTTGCTGCTTTCATCGATAATGTTCTGAACTCTACGAAATATTCATAAACCATTTAAGAAACCACTAAGCATAACAGAAAGACAAAATACATACACACAAACCATACCATATAAACCAACCCAACTCAATTCATGATGCTGTGAGCCATTAAAATTTAAAATTTACACTAAGTCAAACATCTACAGTCTTTAAGGACATAAGTCCCTGACTGCCTTAACCATGGGAAGTACTTGGGTTCATCCAAGAAAATCATTGTGAGGAGTACCACGGGAACCCCAAAGTAGTTGGCCGCTAAGAGGAATTGCCAAGTGAAACGTGAAACGACCCCTACAGATTGACTAGCACTCCTATGAGGAAAACTCCAAGCATTGTCTTCTAGCAATCTTGGTGGCCGAGTGACCACCTGAATCCAATAGTAAGTCATTAAAAATGGGGTCCAAAATCATCACCATATTTCACCATTTTGACATACAAAATCAGACACAATTGATCCCCCACCTTCTTCCTCATACCTGAGAGGCGACCCACCACAATTCGGGTCCTTGAACCAACACCATCGAGACCATTCTCGATGACCCTCTACACCATAAGAAGGCCACACAGCCTCTGATTCAGACTCGGAATCATACCAATCTGACCCAGACTTGCATACTACACCTTCAAGCCCCATGGCTAGTGCAAACCCAAATCCATTTTTTGGCTTAGTGATTAGTAGCAGACCCATGTCCACACCCCACACCAACACCAACACCTCTACTGGTGGCCCCAGCACGGTCATGCAAACTATCATAATCCAGCTACCACTAGCCACATTGACCAATCAAGTGGTCCCATGTTGGAGTAGGGTCCCGCAACTACAAGAAAAGCTGATGTTTTGGAACGAGTAAGTCAAAGGTAACAGTACCTGAGCGACCAAGAAGAGAGAGCTCACCCACTGCACTTAAGGCAATGGCGTAGACAGGAGAGCTCAGCTACCCTCATAAATGGAAAAGGAGCAATGGGCCGAGGTATTGAAGATGAAGGATAGAAGGGAAGAGACCGAGGAAGCGGCACCGGTACCCACGATCAGTGCCGGGAAGTGTGGAAGACTGCAAGAAGCTATGGTGTGACAGAAAGTGGTAGCTCAAGTATAGATAAACTGGCTGTCATAGTTAGGTTTTTGGGTTACTGTTGGGATAGGCCCATAGTGTTGTAATGGTGAGACCTTTGGGCCGCCTATAAAAGCATGCATTTTGTATTGTAAAAGGTTAGCTAGCTCGTTGTTCAGACACTTAGCCAGTATGAGAGTCAAATAGTCTATTAGCTCATAGTTATTTTTTATTATAGAAGAGTCGAGCTCGGGTTCTGTTATTCAGTCTGTAGTTATCTTACTATAACCCGTAGCTGGCTCCTAGAGCATGTATGTAACAATCCGCAGGGATTGAGAGAGAGAGAGAGAGAGAGAGAGAGGAAGAGTATATTGTAAGAAGGCAATATAAAAGGAAAAGAGATATAGGAGAGAAGGGCTCCCGGCTGTGTGTGCGGAGTTACCTAGAATATCTCAAGCTACATATGAGGTTGCAACGGAACTGTGTTTACTCTCTCAAGATATAATATAAAAACTAGTTCCTATGGACGTAGCTTCTACCCTGGAAGTGAACCACGTAAAATCCATGTGTTGTGAGATTATTTCATGTGATTGTGCTTTATTTAGTTGATATCTGTTGTATATTTGTTATTTCATGTGATTGTGCTTTATTACATGGATGTTGTATATTAGTTAGTGAATGTCTGTATGTTCTCATTCAGTTTACGGCATCATAGACGGTTAAATGCAAGTAATGTATCAAGTGCCTGTATATGAGTTTATCAGTGCTTGATTCACACAGTAGAGCTAAGCAATTACTCTGTTAAGTAATTCTAGTAGATTCAGTTCAGCAAGTGGAGTAGATTTGATATTAGGTGCGCTAGACCGTAGAAGTTAGCGAGAAGCTGTTTAACACCTTAAGGAAAGCCTACTAAGCTATTATACAGGGAGAGATACCCTTAGACCTTGTGAGTTGTTGATCACATTAAGTGTTGTCGCAAGAGATATCGCAATATAGAGAGGTGATATCGCACCATCCGAGAAACTACGGTGTGGGATATCGCAAGTAAAGAGCTAAGTGAACGAGGAAGTTGCGCATCGTCAGAGAAGCTACAATGCGATAAGAGTCAGTTCCCTAACTGAGCCAATGAGTAATAGAGAACAGTGCAGTGCAGAGAGATCCCACTGGCTAAGAAGATTCACAAGGCACTAGGATGCTATAGAACCTGGTTGAGGACACTTGAGTCTTCAGCCAACCCATCCAAGATCACTTTGAGTGAGACTTCAGGTCGTTCTGTGGTCTGTCGCTGAAAGGGCCAGTGAGCTAGGGGTTTTGTTGGTACATCATAAGTAAACCCAGGTCTTCCTAGTAACCCAACATCCCACCTATAACACATGGTGGCAGTATGCCTTCCACCTACACTGCCCCTCCTGTCATACAAGGGGGAAGTGGCCCTTCCACCTACACTACCCCTCCCACCTCACTTGGGAGCACTGGCCCATCCACAATGGTGCCATAAGTACCCCCATCTATGCAGGTGCATCATGTACCTACAAACCCCACCACCATGGCTACCCCATCTCACATCAACCTTGGGTCAAACCTTCCTTTTATGGCATGTCACAACTTGCCTGACTTGGCTTGGTTAACAAAATTTGACCCTATCTTCCATCAAACGTTTTGACCTCCCATGCCAACCAAACTTCTCTCAGACATTCCCAAGTTTGAAGGGAAGGCAGTGGAATGCCCTCAAAACCATAACATGACGTTTCATCTATGGTTCTCATCAAATAGAATCATAGATGATTTGATTAGACTCTGACTATTCCAACACACCCTCACAGGTGCTACAGCCAAGTGGTACATTGAGCTACCACAAGCCAAGTACCTGGATTTCAACTCCTTGGCTTTCATGTTCCCGCAATATTTCCAACTCCCCATTAGATATGACGAAGGGGTGGAGATCTTGTTACCTTGCCACCAAAATACTGTGACCCACATAACCAACCACATCCATGAGTGGTGACGAAGTTGTAGTTTGTGCAAGATCCATCTTGATGATAGGATATTCCTGGATTGGTTCCTAAAAAATTTGCTCCCACCTATATAAAAATACATCACATCTGAACGTCCCCAATTTGAAGAGGAGGCCATCTTGAAACCCTAGCATTTTGATCTAATCTATGCATAGTCTGGATACCTTTACACTGTCATTCCAAATGCTCCCCGTGCGGGCACCTCCTACCGAGATGCACTGGGGGAATCCCAATTTGTAGATGGCATCATAGGTTCTGTCTCTCACCCACCACAACACCATTCGACACCACCTGCAATACCACCACAACCAAGCAACACCACTAGTGTTTCCTACCAAAACAAAACTCCGGACTATGCAAGAATGATGTCCTAATATGGAGCAACAACTTCTTATGCTCAACTTGTGCCATTACAGCATTCCTAGGCCTTGGCTTGGCCAACACAGCAATAAGAGGGACAAATTCCCACATTTGTGGCACCGACACCCACCCAAGTCTACTATGCACCACCAGTGCAAGCTATTCAAGCCCCCACCCCTGCTCCACCTGCTCCATTGGGACAGGTGTTTGCATAACAAAACTGTCCCAACCAACTAGCCCCTAATAACCAACAAGGGCAAGCCAGGAATAACCAACCCCAGAATCAAGGAAACAATCAACCGCAGGGAGATGGTCAGCAACCAAATCCTCCCAACAATGTCATGGCAAATCGACCAGCCCAAAATCCTCAATGACCAAATGCACTATAACACAACTCTCCATTGCGTACAAACCAACCGTGCACACTATGCAAGGTCTATGGGCACTACACGTATGAGTGTCCCTTCATGGGTCGCGCTAAGTAGGCCATTAGGAATGAGGTTCAACATTCCACCAATACAATAGACCAAGCCCAACCCAACTCGGCACCACCAAGACCTCCTCCTATGGTGCTCCAAAACCCATTACCAATCCAAGGATTGGTGGCAAACGCACCCCCTCCCCAACCCAATCCTAACGCTCTGGGGGCACCTCCCACGACAGAAGCAGGTTTCCATCACCTACTAGCAATGACAACTGAAGAGGTCAATTTACAAACCAAATGGAATCAATACAAAACCAACACCAAACCCATTGACACGTCAATGGCATCTACATCTAAAACAACTAATGCACCTCTTCAGTTACCCCCCTTTCCGTGCCCCCCCATATGTCGGATTGCCAACAACACCACGGCTAGAGTTGCTGTCAGCTACAGCATTGTGGATTATTTGGCCCAAACACCCACTGCCATGTCCACTCTTGAGGTACTCAAAAATTTCCCAACACAGTGGAAATCCTTACTAGCCACCCTTGGTGCCGTGGATCCCTCTGACTCCAAGCCGATCACATTCAACATGGAGAATGGAGAACCGCAAATGCCATCAACCATTGCCTTCCAAATCTTGGTGTCTATCTAGAATTTGGTCGTACACCGGTGCATAGTGGATGAGGGGGCATCCACGTGCGTTATGTCTACTCTAGTCTGGAAGAAGCTTGGATCCCCAATTCTGCAACCATCCTCTACAACTCTGCGGGCTTATGATGGCCATCCCACTAAAGCCCAAGGAATCCTCCCCCACATCCCCATCACATTAGCTGGGAAGACAGTTCTTATTGACATAGAGGTTGTCAATGCTCAATTGGACTATAACCTTCTCTTGGGAAGAAGGTATATGTACGCCATGAGAGCTGTAGCATTAATTGTTTTCCATCTCATGATGTTCCCCCACGAATGGAAAATCGTTATGGTTGACCAACTGACTTATCACAATCCGCAAGGGCTAATGGAACGTACCAACATTATCCCTATGATCAACACCATTGATCCGCAAGGGCTGACTACACCTACCAATGTTATCCCTGTGGTCAACACCATGGTTGACAACATACCAGCCTCCCCATTGTTGAGTGTGGGCCCTCGGTTTTTTTTTGATACCACCATGATGGCTCCTTTCCCCTTAGTGTCACCACCACCGAAAACAAATGAGACTGTGGATTTGTGCATGCTGTCATCCAACACTACTGCACCCAAACAACAACTGCAGCCACAACACTAACCGCAACTGCAACACCGTCTGCAGCTGCAACATCAATAGCAATCGAAAAATCATCCATAGTCATAGCATTACATGTAGCCGCAACCACAACCTCATCCCCACATACAACCATCAGGGATTTATCTTAGATCCTCTCCAATCCACACAATTCCCTTCCTCTTTCCCCCGCCTGGTGTCATCAGCAAGCCAGTAATGGCCACCTTAAACTTACCCAACTTTACATTGGGATTTCCCATATGGTATCTTGATCCACTGGCTCAACCACCAATGCCCCAGGAAGTCTTAACCCCCGTTCAACCCATTGCATTTGAATCTCAACCTCCACTTGGCCCACAAAAACCAACCACTACACCCACACCCACGTCGCCCCACCCAAAAAGGGCCAAGGGAAAGAATGCAAAAGCTACTACTGCATGTCGATAGATCCCACCTTGTGTCATCTACAAATAATAGGGCCATCCAACTCAAAACTCCCATGAGATTCCCATAATCTACGCACATTTAGATGCCATGGATATAACAGAAAACCTCCCCATGGTTGAACTTCCAAGCGGGCCAATAGTGAGAAATAAGACATTGAGAAAAAACCATGCTTGTGCCCTCTGCAGCTTGTATGGAAACTATTCTCACCACTACCAAGACTTTTCCAAGTTCCGAATGGCTTTATCCAACCTTCGACAACATTCCCTTGAATTTGAGATCACTCTGATCGAAGAATTTCACCCCCCACCTCCTTCTTCGAACACCATGTCCATTTACATGATGTCCAGTTCTACTAACCCTCTTATCTCCACCATAAATCACGGTCCATCATACCTGTCTCTTTGTTTCTTCCACAATGATGAGGAGATACTTGAAGCCTTAACCACCCTAGAATAACCATGGGACAACATGCACCATCACTCGTTCTTCCTCCCCGAAGAACTTGTGTCACAGTCAGACTAGTTTTCCATGGAAACCAAAGATTTCATTCATGGGAAAGTCGACTGGATCAAAAACCCCATTCCGGCACCAGACACCTTCAAAGAAGGGAACATGGCCAACATCTCACCAACCATCAAAATCAACATCTCAACCAATCTTGAGGTTGTTGAAGAAATCATGCTGGGGGCATCCTGCTTCTTGGAAAAAGTCGTTTCCTACAAAGCTCTCTTCCAAGAATTCCGTGACATCTTTTCTTGGTCTTACACTGAATTGCCCAGGTTGGATCCATCCTTCGTGGAGCACCACATTGACACATGGCCTGATGTGGCTCCTGTACTCCAAAATCAATGGCCCCATCCATCCTTTCGAAGCAGCCGCAGTCAAAGCTGAGATAGAGAAGCTGCGCACAGTCGGATTCATTTACCCCATTGTGTACACCACTTGGGTTTCTAAACCTATTCTTGTGAATAAAAAATATGGTACCATCCATGTTTGCATAGACATCCATGATCTAAATGCAGCGTATCCCAAAGACAACTTCCCAACACCCTTCATCGATCATATTATCGATGCATGCACTAGACATGAGGTCTTTTCTTTCATGGATGGAGTTTTCGGATTTAACAAAATTTAGATCCAGAAACAGGATCATTACAAGACTGCATTCACACCCCCATGGGGCACATTCACATACTGAGTCATGCCCTTTGGCTTGAAAAATGTTGGAGCCACCTTCTCATATGCCATGACACACTGCTTCCGTGACCTCATCCACATCATGTTGGTCTATCTTGATGACCTCATTGTGCGGCACAAAAGCAAGCACAACACATAGACGACTTGCGGTAAACCTTCCTATGATTTCGCAAGTACGAAATCTACTTGAACCCTTTCAAGTGTGTTTTATGTGTCCCAACAGGCCGTCTCCTAGGGTTCATCATGTGACACAAAGGAATGACTGCTGATCCCCTGAAAGTCCAAATCACTTTCCCTCTATAATCAGCTCTTTAAGTGATGGTAGTGTAGCTTGTAATATAGTCTTTTCCCATTTTTGTTTTACACATTTTTTAAAGTGGGTCTTATGTATTGTTTCCCCTCATTGCTCCAGATGGATCCTACCTCAGACCGGTACATCAAATTTGCTGATGGAGCAAGTAGATGGTCTCCGAACATCGCCTCGACTGCATGGGTCATCTACTCCCCGTCACACGAGTTGATCCATATCAACGAAATATGCACGGGAAGTGCGACCAACAACCAGGCTAAATATGATAGTGTCAATGACCTCTTGGCCACCACACTCCAGTTAGGCATTCGCCATCTCGATGTCTTTCTAGACTCCCAACTTCTTATTTCCCAGTTGAACAACTACTACTGGGTACATGATCCCTGCCTCTTTAGAAAATTCCTAGGCACTAAATAGATGGTTAGAACATTTGAATCCATTACATTCACATATGTTCCCAAAAAACTCAATTGTGTAGCAGATCAAATGGCTAATGATAAATTGGCACACTCATAATCGCATATAGGAAACATACAACCATAACATCATGCATAATCATATATAAAACACACACACAAGTGTAAAAATACATCATCTAGGCATTGCATTTCACATCATCATAAAAAGACTCACATGTAAAACCATAAAAAGCACATCCACGTGCATCAAAAATATGTATAGATAGATAAGTCACATTTCCAAAATATGTCCAGTACAAAATGAGAAGCCACATATGCTTTCTCAACTGAATATACATAGCAACGAAAAAACTCCTAAGTGCACCAACACACTAGGGGTAGACCCACTAAGCTGCTAATATGACCTAGACTCATCATCTAACTCAGTGTCATCATCATCTTCCTCAAAAGAATCATCCTCTGTAGGAAGATCGCATCTCGCCGCCCGATGAAGGTAATCACAGGCCACTGCCACCCTCCTCATCATAGAAGTCCACTCCGGAGGAAAAATATGAATGGAAGCAATTAGATCATTGTTCAAATGCTGCTAGCTGTCATCAGAGATCCCATCAGCAAGCCGCTCCAGATACAGAATAAAATCATCCACCTCCCGCCATCGCCTATGAAGGTTCGTCACAGGAACTGCCAAATGTGCAATAGCAACCACTCACCTCTGATACCTAGGTGGCGGGAGGGGGCCAACATCTGCATACACAAACAAAGACACCATCAGTCTAGACATATAATCATACAAATATAAACCAGCTCAACTACACTATGTATAAAGATGAACATAAAGACATCACACATACATACCAGCTAGTCCCCATGCCTGGCTTGGAGGTCGGGGCATCTCAGGGTCCCCATAATAGTTCATACCTTCATACGAGTACTCCTCAATGACCACTGGAAGCTGACACCATTTCTCTAATAGCTCCTTAGTGAAGAAGCATCACACTCTGCCTCGACCCTCTCATACCATCATCTGGCACCACTTGTGCATCCGCGGCTCCCATGGACCGCTACCCCGCATGGCCCAGTGCAGATGTGAAGTAAGTACTTTCTCAAAAAAGGAAGCACATAAAAAGGATCCAAATCAAAAGTCTGCCCCAGATGCCTTCGCATTGTTCAATTGACACCGAATAGCCTGAAGATACATTTGGTCCCACCCATAGTACGTGCCCCTCATAGCATGCTCTATCAATTGCAGCTGCCCTCCAGATATCTTGTGGCTCCTCATGGAACCCAATATATGCAGTAGTAATGTTGCCACCACCCATGTCAACAGGCCCTCAATGTCACACATCAAGATGTGTGAGCCACGCACATACACAGTAGCATAACAGTGCCTGTCACATAGCTCCTCCAATGTCTCCACCCGAGACAACATCGGTGCCAAGTCACCAACAACTCCCAACATAGGGATTCCAGTCAAGAAGTATACATCCACTAGCGTGATCTCAATACGCTGGCCTTGGGAGAGGAAGGCCTCCTCCCCAATATTCCAAAATCTCACCAACATTTGTAGCAACAAACACAAGCTCTTCATAAGGGGTATCCTCATGAACTTCAGTAAACCACAATGGGCCAGTGTTGTTAAATTTGAGATCCTAACAAGTGTATCATGCACACTCCTATCCTGCAATGTCACCTCCTAAAGGTCTTTACAGTCTCTCTCTCCTGCCACTTAATCTTAGCCATCCTGCATAAGCAAAACACAAATGTTATCCACTGCTCTCATAAAAAAATGTCACCTAGGGGACAAGTCGCACCTGTTTAGGAAAAATGAGTGACTAGGTTGCTCAAAAATGCCCCACAGGTGCGACCAAGTTGCTCTTTTTCCCTCGAAAAGTGTGGCTTGGCTCCATGAAACCCCAACAAGCTCATAAAGGACCTTCAGGTGACCAAATGTAGAATGTAAACCACCAAAAAGGAGAGATTTGGCAAGATCTCTTACCTGCAAGTCACGAAACTCAAAACCACTAGTCAAAACAGGAGAAATCAGCAAAATAAAATCTAGGGCCCACCTCTCCAACTCTATAGTGAATAGTGATAATGACACTTCACAAAGTGGTCCCCACCCTTATATAGGCCCCATTTGACCTAATTTCTCCCATTCGACACAACAGGACCATACAAAGTTCGTTTGAGACACCGTTCACACCACTGGTTTTAGAATTTCACCCTCTATCTCCTTATGAGACCATCATCTCATGTTTAATAAGTAATGTTTAGGACCATTTCTTAGAAGTTACCTCAATTTATGAGCCACATCATGGTGATGAAAGTGTCTACGGACCTGTACTTGCATTACACTTGCCTACTACCACTCATGCAGGTTCTCGGGCCACCACCCATCAAGGAACATCATTTTGGTTTTTAACACATTGTTGTCTACTCCATCCATCACACCTTATGCGGGTCCCCAGGCCACTGCCTAGAGGATGGATCATTTCTTTTGCATCCATTTGGCATAGAGCTGCCTCTGGAATTTCTCTCAATTCACATGTAGTCAAGTCTATCCACCACAACTCACACACAACTCTCCTAACCTCTGTCCAAGACCCACCTCGATTTGCATGCCTCTACTACACCGACGTGCATGCCTCTACTTCGATTTATCCCATGCATGTATTGGTATGTCTAAGAGCCATCTGCTCAATCCATACTGCACAGATGACCTTTGGACCACTGTCCACTATCCCGACATGGGGCATCGCCTATGCCACCGTGATCAATTGACCATACTAGAGTTTCTTTTAAGCTCTTTTCTAACTCCTAAAAAGATGAAAAGATGGCCAAGCGCAACTGCTTTCTTTCCCGCTCGTTAAAGTATAGGAAATGGCATCTACATTGTCTTATTTATCTCCTTTTGCGGACTATGTAGACCATCAAATGAAAAGGACCACCTTGGCATATTCAAGCCAAGACCATTCCCCTCTACATCCTTTTATGCTTTCTCAAGAAAAGGGGCCGAAATTTATGAAAAAACTCACCACGAATTGTCATTTAAGTTGTTTTACAGCCTTCTCATCAAGAAAAGATCACCGAGCAAACTTGGTTTCATTCATGCTCATAAAAGTATCTGAATGACCATCCAGTCATTAAAGTTTTAACCTTTTTTGGCCTGATTGGACTGCCAATGGTAAAGAAGTCTCTCATCCCCTAAAGGATGGGCGAGCTCTCTTGTGTATACTTTTATCCTTTTTCAGGCACAGGAGACTACAAATGAAAAAGACCCCCCATTGGAGTCTTTTTCATGCTTTTAGACTCTGTAAA
Source organism: Pseudotsuga menziesii (assembly GCA_001517045.1). NCBI lineage: Eukaryota > Viridiplantae > Streptophyta > Pinopsida > Pinales > Pinaceae > Pseudotsuga > Pseudotsuga menziesii. Next base: position 77,837 of record LPNX010032779.1, read on the forward strand.
ATTGAAAGCACCATCGATCATTTACTTTCTTGGGCTCACCAAAAATCCACGAGATTGTACCACAACGGTGTCTCTCGACACCACCCCACAGATAACAGTTTGGTAGCATTCCCACTTTGGGTCACCTTTGTTCAGAGTACTTTGTAATGTGTCTTCCTTAGATCCTATCAAAATCAAAGTATCTACCTCCCCCAAGTATTTCCCGTCTGTAGTGACATTTCTGGTATTACAGCTATGATCTCTTTCCCATGAGTCAGTTTCATTTGCTACCTGGTCCGTCCTACTGTCATGCTATGAACAAAGGAATTTTGAGTCTACTACAATCCTTCTACCCCTATTCAACTCTTTCCCTCCCCCCCCCCATTCAGTGGTCTAGTCCTCAGATTGTTTCACATATTTCGGTTATCTCCCTCACGCTTTTGGTCAAGGAAACACCATTTCCTTGACCAGGAGAAAGTCTCCCTCTGTCGAGGACAACACACATATTCTAGAGGATAGACCTAGAGGTCCCTGTATCTTGGTTTCATGAACCTCATTAATGAGTTCCTTGCACCACTTGATAGGAGTCCTTAATGCCTCTTGGGATGGTCGTTTCTCACGTGCTTGACTCCAACTACATCATCACACCGTTGAGATTCATACAGGGTATTGGTCTGTGCAGTATTTGGTCAAATACCCCGGATGTGACCTGACTCTAGCACATTGATGAGGGACCTAAACAGGTTTGTGTCCCTTGTGATTTTTGGGTTGCGTTGGAGATAGTGTTCAGAAGCCCCATCAGTGCTTCTATATAGATTTATGATTGATGCATCATACTTGTACCATAGAGACTCTGTCTCTCCATTAGTGAGTCCATATAGCTATGTAACATTCCAGATCTAGCAGGCTATAATTCATGAAGATATAGCATTCCATGACAATGCCATGGGTCCAATGTAGCAGTTCTTCATATTAGTATTGTATTCAGCCTCCCATTGAGGGAACCACTATGTTCCATTAGTTGTACATGATCATCTCTTGTATTATAGAGCATAGATCACATTATTCTTTTGGCATTGTTACGAGCATGGGGATTCCTTCTTCGTCCATATACATGTCACACATTATTTGTATCTCACCCATTGATGGGAACCATATTAATAAAAAAAACAAAAGCCACCATGCCCCAGCCCAGGAAGCACCACCTCTCCACAAAAAATCCTATGATGTCCATCGGCCATACGATGAGCTCCTGCCCTCACACATCATGAGGCAATCTGTTAACCCAAAAAATACCTCACTTAGCTCTACATGGCCTACACCACCCAAGGACACCCATGTACGACCCTCATTTAACCCCATTTGACCCCCACACCCTCAAGGAGGCTTAAAAACATGAAAAAGGGCTTAAAAACCCCTAAAAAGATCTTAAATAGCTCTCATAGGGGCTAAATCCCCCAAAAAGGGGCTAAAACCCCTCAAAGGAGCTAAAGATTGAGTGAAAGGGGCTAAAATCCCAAAAAAGGGGCTTAAAACCCTAAAAGTCTTGAGAAAAACTATAAATAGAGGGGTGGGGGTCACTCTCAAAACATTCCTCCCTTCCCTATTGTTATGCTACTGGAGTGAGTGCCTTGAGACCATTTGCCTCTCAAGCCATTCACTCTCCCTCTCCTCCATCCTTCCATTGAGCCATAGCTCCCCCTTCCAAGAGAGGTTGTCTCCCAGCTAGGGCATGGTGGCCCATTCCAACCAGAAGGTATACCTGTGTTGTTTTATGTCTTTGCTTTGGTAGTTTGTATTTTTTTTTCTAACATTATTTGTTTGCAGGTTCATTGCTTAACATGTTTTTGCAGGTATTTTGGTTTATGTTATAACAGTTGTATGCAGGGGCTTGGAGTTTAAACCTTAACATTTTGTGTAGAGGGGTTTCATTTCTTTCTTTCCTATTCTTTGCTTCATTTCTATTTTGTTTTTATTGCATTACCATCAGGAACCCTACCCTTTCATCCTATAGATGGAAGGTAGCCATTCCTGCCCTGTAGTAAGGGAGAAATCCCTACTACAAGCAGCCAACTAGAGTGTGACTGAATGGTGATCTATTTGAGGATTTGATTATGCTAGCAGCTTGTTGATGTGTGCAAAGTGCCACATTCAATAGCAGGGGTTCACCATAGTGATAAGTCTCAATTAGACTATCCCCCTGGTCATTATAGAGGATCTATATGGATTCAGGCCTAGAAGCCATTAATATCTCTAGTGTTTGAATTGAAAAATAAATCCAGTTATATAGTTTAATTCCTAATGTGCATAATGAAGCTGAGTCTAATCTATCCTATCTAGGAGCATAAATCTATATAAGGTAATGTAATATAGAAATCACAAATATGTTAATTATTCATGTAAACAAACAGTTATTTAGGCAGTAAAATATAACTGCAAGTATCGAAAGATTAACAACAAACCAGATTAAGAATAGTCTATCTCTATGTTTACTCAATACTGTTAGCAACCTTGAATTTATCAACTCAAGGCACAATAACAAAAAAAGAACCAAAATTGATGAGATGAAACATAGAATAGTCCATATTAACAACATACACTTATACAACATATTTTGAAATGAAAATAAGCAATAGAAATAGTTCACATATTACAAACTTAGAATCCAATTTCTTGTGCAACATGGCCTTGAATGCTTCTCCTCATTAAATTCTCACACAATCAGTTCTCCAAAAACTCAATATGAAAAATCCAAGAGTCCCATGTTTCCCTTTCTACTTTGATTTGATATCCTCTTATACAATGTGGAAAAGATAACTTCCCAAGACTCTTGAGTTTTTTTCTTGGAAGCTATGACTATTCAGCTTCATATTTATCCCATCTACAAAAGAATATTCAATTATTTATTGGAATATAGTCTACCTTGAGCTTTGTCATCAAAATAGGAAACTCTGCAGGTGCAACTCTCTCTTCTGTTGGCCATCTCTTTAGATCATTCATGCCTAGTTGGATCTCTTGGAGACCAATTCTTTTATCTTGTATTTGCCTTTGAAAATCGAAGAACTATGATGCATGGCCCTAGAAATCTTGCAGAGCTATGCACATTTCCCATTGAACATAATTCAGTTCATCTTAAAGTTCATATGCATATGTTTGAAATTCTACAGGGTTGTCAATATGGGCTCTAATATTAGCTACTTCTCTCTCGATATCAGCAATCCTTCTCTAAGTCACATGACATGAGGACTGATTGTTCAAGATAGAAAGCATTGTCCACTGAATCGTTTCATCCCACTTCAAAAAACCATCTGGCTTAAACTTCTATATGTTGATCGCAGCATAGGGTATGTAACAAAGTTAAACCTTTTTCTCATGTCTGCTCAAGATGAAAGAAATTCAAAGATACATGGTTGTTGATCTAATCCACGGGTGCACCCAGAATTGAGATGTGGACCCTTTCCACTACACAATCCTACTCATAATTGAAAATATTGCTTGCTTTAATGGCCTAAACAAAGTTAGAATTTCCAGAACTGCTCAAAGTGCATAGGCTGCTAATAATTCATAATTAGCTTTCTTTATGCTTAGAAAATACAATATTCAACCCATTTTCCCTCATGAAAACCTAGGTGAACCTCCACACAAATAGGAGGGTAACATGCTTTAACTGTCATGAAGATGAGTATCCCCATATGCACCTTTGTCCCATCCCAAAAAGAGTGCAACAAAGTTATAGAACATATATTACTGTGAAATACATAGTTTTACAATCCATCCCACCACCCAACGATGTGGTAATGCCCCAATGTTGTTCTGTTTTGGCTCCCAATCCCAAAATATATTATAATTTGATTTGCACCAAATCTCGGGTCAATAGAGTTTGTTGATTATGTTTTAAGCACATATCTACACATACAACTCCTAATAAGGAAAATGATAATTATTTATCTTATAGGGTAGGAAGCCTTTAAAATAAAAGTAGAAATAGAATGATCTTACTTGGTGCTATAAATGTTTCAAGTCTATTGAGAAAAATTAGCAAATGTCGGTTAATCCTCAATTTTCATATGTTGTAATTTTGCCACAAACCTGCATTTTGCTGTTGAAAAGTGTTTATCAGACTCTATAATTAATTCTTTAGTATAGAGTAGATTGGAGTGGGGGATAAATCTACTGCTGTGTTGTAATATGTTTGTTGACATGCAATATTTTTCCAAGGCATACAGATAGAAAGCACATTTTCCTTGAAGATGAGACAGTTCTCTTGCTGCCCTCAAATGTATGCTATCATCAAATGTAACTAGAGCTCGTGTATCTAAATCCTTAGTATCAAAATTGTCAACAACTACCTCGCACTTACTTACCTTGAGGCACAAAGAGAGTAAGCTCCTGTAATAGTGCTTCCTTACAACTAGAATTTGTAGGTTGCATATCAGTAGGACATTGAATGATGAGAAAATTCATAATTTTATGGACTAGGGCATATTCAAAGTCCTGACTTAGTTGGTCTTTAGTAACCTATGTATTAAGACCAGACATAAAATCATAATGATCATATTTTCCACGCCTACAATGCACATGATATATTCTTATGAGCATGCATGACCAAGCTAATGCAATTGAATCGAGATCATCAGGATCATACCGAATGACAACCAATCCATTACTCTATCCCTTAGTCCATTTAAGAATTGCTTTGAAAGCTAGCTGGAAATCTATATCTCTTATGGTCCATTATAGAAGATACATTCAAAGGGAAAACATACAAAAATGAACCTTCAAATTATGCATTATTGAGTTGATGCACTGTTGTATGAGTTGCTTCTAGAGAGAGAAAAAATTAATTGCACCCCATTTTATAGTAACTTATCCTTGTATTGCCACCAATTAGTTATGGAAACCAATAATTCTGGATATTGAAGACCGAACACTAGTAGAGAACCAGTTTAGGCAAGAAAAATATGTTGTGTTGATCTACAAAAGGAGCAGGTGCATTGTACAGGATGTAGTTATTGACCGCAAAATGACAACGAGAGAATATAAATCATGCATAGTTGATTTTAGGATTGAAAAGGAATTTATCATATCTTGAGCCAAATTACCAAAATTAATTATGAGTTTTTTGAGTCTCAAAAGTGATTTTTGTTTCCTGTTAAGAGTTGAGGGTACATGTAGAACTAGATACTAGAATCTAGATCTATACTTTTTTGTTCAAGAATGAAATTTTAAGGACTTTATGAAATTATTGTGCAGGATACTCTAGTTCGGTAAATGTTATAGTTTTGGAATGGATAAATCAAATATATTCCTAAACATGGCATTATAAGTTTCTAAATGGATCCCTTAACTTGAATGAGATGTGCATTTTAGAATGCAATCGAACAACTAAAAACTCGCAAAACTAAAATATTCCCAACAACTAAATTCAAGAACTAAAGATGAATTATGTGCTACTTACATTGATATTTCTCCTGGATATGAATATTTATAGACAAAGACTGTAATTATCCCATGCAATATTGATTGCGAATTGATGTCGTATAATTCCTCAATTTTGTACCTGACCCACTCAGAGAAATTTGATGAAGAAATATCCCTTCCAAGCCTGACGATGGCCAATTGGGATCCACTCAAAATCGAAGAAGGAATATAGCTTGCAGTGTGGAAATATACAATATATGGTTTCCAAGGATTAGGAGATCTTGAATGACCACACACACTGGTGTAGTGATGGATAACTCCCTCCCATATTTTTTCCCTCCAAGGCTTTGGGAATCCCGACCTTTAATGGGGATTGCACATTTATGCATATGACATCATCATAGCTGGATCCAAAATGAGGTTTTATAGGATACAAATGGGTTTATCTTATGCGCAAATCCTAAGTGATTTGGAAAGTTGGAGAAGATACCTCTTCCATGGAAAAATACAAGATCCTTCCACACCAGTACGAGTTTTCATGTATGCATCTGAAACTCATTCGCGTGTCAAATTCATCTCATTTTGATCATATTGTACAATGATTATTTGCAATTCCCAAACCCCAAATCAGTGATTAACATGACAACTACCTTAATGAGTGGAATCAAGTAATAGACGAGCGGGAAGGGGGTGCGTCAAAATATGTTGAACTGTTTTGGCACTACTTCAATGCTGACTTCTTGGAATGCTCAATATTTCTATGGGTTTTAGTGGGTTTGGAATATATATCAATTAAATTTAGAAATGCAAAAAAAAAACTCAAACATATATAAGAAAATCAATTAAAATATTTGTCTCCAAATTATAGATTTAGGGATGGAATAATGAAAATTGGTGAGAAAATAATTTTTGATGGTGACCTTAAATGACATTCATGAGACATTTTAGTAATAGATATTTTTGGTAGGTTAGAAATCCATTAAAGAAAATAATATCATGTATTTATGACTATGTTTTATGTGTACATGATGATGATAATGTATTACTCTCCTTGCACTCTCAATTATGACTTCTTTTAAGATCGATATGATGGAATGGAGGAGAAAATGGAGTCACTATTGCATGAAAGGAGACTAGACATTAGATGCATCATCAATTTGGTGTATTTCTAGGACATCATGATCACTATCACTAAAATTATCTATATATATTTTGACCCCCTCATAAAAAATTGAAATATTTTCTATTGTTGAGCTACGACACGTGACTAGGATGTCATGAACACTAGCACTAAATTAATCTATATATATTTAGACCCTATTGTCAAAATTTTCAATTTTTTCCATTTCTAAGATGTCACACACTAGATGGTCAAGAGTAATTTCATGCAATTTCTTTGTTGGATATCTGAAGATCAAGGTGCATGGAACCATTACAAAAAAGTGGTTTTCCAGCATATATATCTTCTAGGAGTTGTGATCCCAATATTATATCTAGAAAGCAATATGAACATCTAAATCACATCATCTGTAATAATCCACAACACCCTAACACTATCCCGAGCACCTGAGAAAAACACTAGATATTTTTAACCCCACAAATTCCATTTTGGATTCAGAATTGTTAACCTACACCTATTCAGAGAGAGAAGGTAGACAATTTACAAAATTTGCTAAATTGTAACAATTCATTGTCACAATTGCAATTTTTCATGACACAATTAAAAATGACTAACATTAATGACTAATTCATATTCTTATGGCTAATCATTTTTTATGTTGTGACTAAATTAGTCATTTATGTTCATCATTTTTTATTCTGTCACTTATTATCTAGTCATATTTGTTAACTAATGACTAAATAAGTCATTAATTTTAGTCGTTTATAGTTGGGTCCATCAAAATTTCTCATATTTAGTACTAAATCACTTTAAAAACCTGTGGTGACTAAAATTTTTAGTCATGTAGTCACTAATTCATCGTTTTGTACTAGTGATATATATATACAAAACATTAGCAATATATATGAGATCTCAACCAATTATAAACTCAACATCCGATATTAGGGTAGACCTCCCTTATCCTACGAAAAAATGCTTCTAACTGGACTTCAACCTCATAGTGTCAGGTTACTTGCATGAGACTCAACTAGACCAACATACATGTGAAAGGATAGAACCCAGAACTCGAAAATACCCTAAAATAGATCATCCAACCTTTAAAAAAAAGTAGTAGCAGCACAGCAGTACGACCAACTTGCAATAAAAAACAACAACAAATTACTCCAAGAAAGTCATATAAGGTAGCGCTATGGTGGATGACACCTAAGGAGGGTTGTTAAGGTCAACACAAGGGTGGATAACATTGATAAGGCATCACAATAGTCATCAACAAGTTGGACATCAACATTTAATGGTTATATATCTCAAAGTTACCATGCAAGGGTCAATCACGAGTCACCACAAGGCTAAACATCACATACAAGTAAACATGCAATTCAATGTAACATAACAAGAAAACATGACATCATACTAGGTTGATGCACATCAAGTCAACATGAGGGTGGGTTACCCAACCTTCTCAACTGTATGTTGTCATATGTCTCATGTGTCTCATGCAAATAGTGGAAGCTCATAATCATCATCACTAGATAAGGAAGCTCATGTGGTCATCTCATCTTCCTTAGGTTAACACAACATGGGGTGGCCAACCCCTTGAGGATAACCATAGTACTCGAAATATTCGACACATATTCAAAAATAAGGTATGCAACAAAGTGAACAAACATTTCACATATAAATTTTTAAAAGAAAAAATATAGGTATATTAATTGTTTTAATCAGCACAATACTGTCAAACATGGCTACAATAATCATTAAAGTACTGAAAGGAAAAATAATAATAACATTAGCAATATTTATCATATCTAAGTTGTTTATGAAAGGCAACAATGTTGAACTAACAATAACATGAATATATTAGTTCTAAATCAATTATAAATTATATGGTCAATTCATCTTCCTCGGGTTAACTTAAAAAGGGGTGGCTGGCCCCTTGAGGATAATCACAATCCTTGAAAGATGTCACACATATTTATAAATATGAACTAATAAATAGCATTCACATTATAAACTTCATTGTAAATTATGACCATGCACCGACTAAATCAAGAAACTTGTAAAAAAACTCTAAATTTTCATGTATTTACTCAGTTAAATACAAATCTTAAATGGATACAACTATATTTTTTTTGTTTTTTTTTTATTTTAGAAATTCCAAGATAGGGACATAATCTTCGTTGTGATGACCCACTGTAGTTGTTGTTCCTTCTCTCTTTGTTGATTTTGTGGGCATGTTCTCCCATACCATAGTTTACATATGTTGATTAGAAGAGCGTGGAGGTCGTTGGAGAGGGGCATCATCTACAAAAACCAAGTCATCTATGTAGGTATAAATGTGTAGTTATTATTGAGATGTATTTCATTATTTCCAATATCATTACAATGATATTTACCTATTGGATAAATAGTTGAGAAAACTAGAGTGTTCATTGGTTCTGCCATTTGTTCCTCTTCTAGTTGAGCATGAGCAAGTACTTCCATTTACATAATAAAATTTATTAGTACATGTCATCAATTATATATTTAAAATCATATTAAATACTTATGTTTTATATCGTACATACATGAATGGCTAGGCTTCTCGCCACCATCATGAGGAACCTCCTCACCATCATGTGGTACCTTTTCGGTACTACTACCCTCGCTAATTTTGTTGCTCTCACGCTGAAAAAAAAATGATGTAATCATTCATGAATAGATTACACAAGTACATTATAATCATGGCCTTATTGGTTTTATTTACCCCTGTGTGCATCGATTGGGAAATTGGGGTTTGCCCCAAGATTTTTTTACGTTCCAGCACATGTTGAAAACCATACTTGAAGCCCAACCTCAAGCCTTCTTCAGTGGCTTCCTCTTGAAAATCATTTCGATGCAATGCATAACACCATGATAATTGTTTGTGATAAACCCATTATTTGTTTTCTACATTTAGAAAAAGATTGGCTACAAATAATTATCGTTTAATTCTTACAATTCATGCTCTTAGTTTTTGATATCCACCATATCCCAATTTGTGATGCCCATGTTTTTATATTCTTTCCTTTTCGCTTTAGAGTTTTTGGGGATCATATGAAAGGTTTCAAATATGTTTGATATCGCAGCTTAAATATATTTAAAAGTAAATAAAAAAAATTGAACATTTTTCATTGAAATATGATATTTGTCATACCTTCTTGAACTGAGTGGCCAAATATTTCCTTGTTTTCTCAATGCATTAATCTCCTTTGCATCGTCCATGGGTTCCTTCCACTCCTTCTCTGAAACCATCGGAGAATGCTCATACTTAGGGTTAATTTTCAAATTGTCCCTATAATTTGCCCCAACGTATTTCAAATTTAAGCCAACTGTTGCGGTGACACCTTTTTTGTTGAAGGTATCACCAAATAAGTTGACCATGTGGTTCATCGGATCATATTTAAATTTTTCATTTTGGGCATTCCACCATGTATGAATGGTGGGACCAAAAATCTCCAACTCCTTCTCATGCAGGTTGTTATAAAAACATTATTTCCTATAAAAACAATATGATCATTCATTAAAAATAATTCGAGGTATGTGGCATTGAATTACATGAAAAAAAACAATGAATTAATTAAATAATACATGCATTCTTTGGTATCTTGATTGGAACACAGTCATGGTCCACCAAAAAGGAAATAGGAAATTATCCCCTTCTAACCACACATACTTCTCTAGGATAGCAACTTTCACATTTGATGCTGCTTTCCTCTCTAACATCCTATGAATTAGTAATGGGTGAAGTGCCCTACTGATCTCCAACATCCTGTGAGTTCATATCATATGAAGGGGATTCTTGGTCAAGATAATAAAATAACCTCGTTGGGACGATAGATTGATGATGTGTTGAACCATCGCTACGACCAATACCACCCTCTACAACCTGTACTCGATGCACGAGTATTATCTCCAAAAATCCTACAAAAAGAAAACTTTAATTGGTTAGATAATATATAAAAAAATAACTAAAATAACATAAATGAGTATATTTCATAGTTCTTAAAATATTTCAAAGATGCCACTTACCCCATACTGTTCTATTATTTACCTAAAGTCATCAACTCTTGCTTTGATTTCTTCAATCCTGGGTCTGATTACAATCAATCTAAGAAGGTCTTGGTTGGATATTTTCAAATCCTTCTTCACATTTTCCATTGTTCTAGTTGAATAAAAGATATCTTCTCAATGACCACCTCATCATCTTAATGTGGTGTGCTCTACGAACATCAATCAATAAAAGTAGTTAATTATTTTTATCATTACAAAATTCACATCAAAAAAATAACATGCATATAATAAGAAAAATAATTACTTTAATCATGTTTAGGTACTATTACACTATCATTTACCTTATGCGAGACCATTGGTGACTTCCCACGGTCATCCTACCACAATACAATAAGCAATACATATTCATATTGAAAAGTAAACGTGATTAATGAAGAAAAACTTTAGTGTTAATATGACAACCACTTTTATCTAACCAAAAGATGCATGTGTGTTCTAAGTACCCCCCTTACACAATACAATAAGCATGATATCATCTTGAAATATTGAGCTCATAAGCATAAAAAAGGTCAAATGCTAACAACTATAATATAATCATGAATTGTGGTTACTATTGCATTGATTTTATTAGGTACTATTATGCTAAGATTTACCTGATGTGACACCATTGGTGACTTCCCACGGCCAGCCTTCCACAACACAAGAAGCAAGACATTCATATTGAAAAGTAAAAATTGAACCATGTCTAATAAATGCGATTAATAAAGAAAAACTTTAATGTTAATATGACTATCACGTTTACATGACCACAACTTGCAGGTGTGTTCTGAGTGCAAAATTATTGAAAAATTGAAAAGGATGTTCCTTGGGGATATATTAAGAATTGGTTATTGACAGGTTTTGGTGACAAGCAAACCTTATTTTCACGGATGGATAAGATGAAACTCACAAGGGAAGAGAAGTTTTTCCTTATGGAAGAATCTAGAAAAGGTATATATTGGACGTAGTTCACATGTGACAAGTAATCGTTTTAACTAATTATGGGCTCTAGATGACATTGTTATCATGAACATGCATACTCTTTCTCTCTTCTTGTATATCTCAATTTCTTAATACATTCAATGACATTGACTACAATAGGATTCCTAGTGAAAAGGTTTCCATGTCCTATACTAATATTATTGAGTCCCGTAGTTCCAAGAATATTGAATCCTAGAATCTAACTCAATAATGTGAATTAATGGTATTGTTTCCAGCATTATTGCTGGAAACTTGTTCACAGTAATAAGGGAGTTCTTAAGGGTTTCCTTTGGTAATTTCAGGGATCATTTTTCCCCAACCAAGGTTCCATTTGCATCACTATGTTGTTGGTTGAAGATATTTATCATTTGAATTAGATTGTTGTTGAATAATATGATTTTAATGTAATTTCCAGATTTACACATTGATGAACAAAAGCCTTGTTAATTGATTAATGTATCTAGAATGAAGGTTGTTATAACTTTGGAAATTGATATTGGGAGAGTGCCTAAGTAAATTCCAAAAAGTATGTTATCTTCAACAACATATTCAAATAAATATTTAAGTTGCAATTAGGGATGCAAACCAAATTTTATTTGTTCTTTCATATCTGTAACTTAAATTCTAAATTTGGTTTGTAAGAATATTTCAACCGAACAATAATTATAAAACTTAGTATGTTATATTCAACAACATATTCAAATAAATATTTAAGGTGAAATTAGGGATGCAAATCAAATTTTATTTGTTTTTTCGTATCTGTAACTTAAATTCTAAATTTGGTTTTCAAGAAAATTTCAGCTGAACAACAATTATAAAACTTGGAAAATAGGGCTAAGAAAGAGAGATGTGAAACGTATGATCACCTTTTATTTCTAAAAAAAAAAATTGGAAGTGAAAAAATAGTGGTTGATGGGTATATCAGTGCCTAGGTTCATTGGGCATATGGAGTTTTCATGGAACAACTATTATCATGAGTATCGTAAACAAAAGAAAGGGCAATTTGGTCTTGTTATCACAAAAAGCACCTTTGGTGCAAAATCTCACAAATCTCTAGCTAAGTGATAGTAAGAGGAAGGACAATGTTACCACACATTATCCTCTTCTGCTCTTTAGGCACTTTCTTTTATAACACAAGGGCATCCCTATGGGAAACTAAGTTTTCTTTACGCTTTGGATTTTAATAACTTTGGTTTCTAAGTGTTTGAATCAACTTGCAAGATATTATGATCAAGTTCTTTAAATTTATTCAAGTGAGAAAATTTCATATCTATTGATTGTCTTTTGAAGTGTACTTGAGTCAAAGGTTTGAGTGCCATTCTTTTATGTATAAACTGTCTCTTTTCTCCAGATCTGAAAATTATATGCAAAGTGCTTAAACTTGCTTAAATATAAGTGCAAAAATAAAACCATCAAGAAAATTATCAACACAAATTTAATTCACCCAAAAATATATGTGAATATGTGTTGAAACAAGGCTAAAATGAATAGGTAAACCTGTATTTTCAATCCACTATTAAATTTAAAATATTCATGAGCACAGGATAGCCTAAAAATCAGAGTCCTAAGCTTCCTAAAATGCAAATTTCCAATGGATAGAGTACAAACGTTTTCTAATGCAATGTCCAAATATCTCTATGGAGTTTTGCTTATCATATCAGGGTGTCTATAGTTTAATTTTCTCTAATATAGGTGGCTGAAAATGAAAAATTACTAAACCAATAAAATAAACGGGGAAATACAATTAATTTTGGGTGGCTACAAGAAAGTGACTAATGATTAATCTTCAATGCTAGGGCCTATGGAGTTTAATTGGTATCTAAATGCAAATACATAGGGTGACACAATCAGGGATAGGGTTGAAGAGCTCAACTTTGTTCCTATCTCTAAATGACAACAAAAATGATGGAACAAATTGAAAAGGTAAACCCCAAACTAGAGTCAAATAAAATGAAGATTCTGGAGGAAGAGGAATATTTAAAAATCAATAGCATGGTCGTAATTGTATTTGAATCTAAGGAAAAGGGATAAATAACCAAAATAAACAATTTGTTAGGAGATATCAAGATTAAAAGTAAAAGGTGCATGCATTGCCCATGTAAGGTGGAAAAGATGTCTTCATATTGGACATGTGGCAGAGAACTATAGAACAAGGAATGCATTTTTTCCCAACATAAGTGACTTTTTTACTCCAAACAAAATTCGAAAATATTAATTAGTCTAACTTTAAGTCAATGTGCAAATAATAAAGATGATAATTATGGATATGCATTGAAAACCAATCAACAATTGGATTTTTCATATTGAGTTTCCAACAACAAACATATGAGAAAATATTATGAAGGTGATTTAATATTAGATATAGGGGTTGTTCAGTTTATGTGCTATAGAAAATTCTATTTTTTGACATATCAAGATATGGAACTTATTTTGATTTATTCGGTAGATGACACCGCCCATAATCCTGAAGGAAAAGGGTCAATCCATTTTTCTCTTCCATGAATTGGAAAAGTGTTACTTTCCAATTTTTGGTATGTTCTATCCTTTAAAAATACTTTTTCCTTGGTTTTTGTGACCAATGCAACATAAACACAAGGAATCATTCAAATATGATAATAATTACTAACCTTTACTATTTGTACACCCTTCTTGGAAAGGGAAACATGATCCTAAAAGCAATGTTCAGTGTTTTCTCTCTTCAAATTCCTGAAGAGAAAATGACTAACCAATCAACCATTGTTTCAATTTCTCAAGTGTCCAAAAAGTCGCCCATGATAAAATACAGTGTCTCTGCAAAATATTCATAGACTAGAAACAACCATATATAGTTTTCGTATTCCATTGAAGCCAATATATGCATTCTACATATATATAATGACTCCATAAAATTTCAACCTTGGAAAATTCCAAATCCTAGCAATTGGACCAAATCTACTTCAGAATGAGGTAATCACATAGAGTATACAAACAAAATATGAAAGGTGCAAAAGATCCAAAGAATGATAAACCATGATCCACTTACCTTGCATCTTGTAGGATGTACACTGACTGTGCAGAACAACTAACCTATAAAAATGATTTATTTGTACCTACTACCAAGTTAAATCATTAGCTGATTTGTTCAATTTGTTAGTGTTAAACCCTCATTAAGAAACATCAAGAAAATGTTGAAGGAGAGAGAGTATTAATTTAAAATAAAATATAATTACAGAGACATATTATTATGGTAAATTAACTTACAATTAATGACAACACATAGATAACAACCACAAGACAGAGAAGATCCATAGATAACAATTGTAAGCTAGAGAGGCCCACAAGGCATGAAAACAATTGTTGACACTATTGATTAATACCGTCGAGAGGGAGGATGTTATCACATCAACCCATGGATTTGCATCAAATCATGCTTCCAGATTGACAAAATTTTGACTAAGGGGTGCCTCATAGACCACCTATGTCTCACAATATGGTCTTTAGCATTAATTAAAACATGTAAGGGAAACTTGGTTGAAAGGAAAATTTTCAATGCAAAGGCTAAGATAGCACATTGTCCATTTTGACAATGGCCAAATCCTCCTTGTAATTTTTTTAAGGATCCACCGGTCACCTATTAAATGCAAACCCTGCTTAGTAAACTTACAAATAAACACAAGTGAGAAAATACTTAATTATTGAACTGATATTGACAATGATTCTCTCAGTGCTAGCTTGACATGCCCTCTTCAACTACTCGGCAATGTCCAAAACATGGTATTTTTCCATTGTAGATTCGCCTAAACATACCATCTGTGCAAGAAAAGACCCATTTGTTAAAAATTAAACCCTAAAATTCTTACTATAAATATATTGACCCCTTACCTTCAAATGACTGAAATTTCAATAAATGGTGATGGGGTTGCTTACCTATGAGATTAGCAATGTTTGCGAACATGAGAAAACAAATAGATAACATGCATTACAAAATAATAAACTAAAAACTTTTGAGTTTCTCATAGATAATAATTTACAATTGTTAGTTGTATGAGTGTGAAGGTGCCTAACTAACATGATTAACTTGCTATCCCACTAGAAGAGATGGAAAATGTTGTTACAGGTCATTAGAAGGTGGTTTTTGTTTTCTGATAATTCAAGGAGCCAAAATCCTGGATTCATTAAGAAAGGGTAGCATGAAATTGATTTAATTTAACAAGATTGGAAATTATGACTTACACGAATATTCTAATCGCCATATTCAAATCTCAGTAGCTTCACATGGCCTAAATTGAAACTCCAACATTCACATATTGATTTTCCTTTGGTCCTACGCTTACTCTACCATGCCTTCTTCAACAAATATATACACTCCATCATGGGTTTTATGCAACAACAATTTCTATTCCCTAGTGTAAGGTTAAAACAACAACAATTTCAATTCCCTGGCATAAGGTTAAAACACTTCCTCTGAGTTCGATTTCGGCTCATAGATTTCCAACTAAGGTATCCTCTGTTATTTTGAGGTTGGTTTTTTGGCTTCTGAACCATGACACCATGAATCTTGTCTTCATTGGGATCCAACAACAGCAAGGGGTGGTTATTAAAGAACGAACAGCCTAGAACAATAGTTAACAAAGTATGAACTTTGAATAAGTTTTCGAGCTTTAGGTTGGGACCCTCGATAAGCTTAAATTAAGGAAGAAGTGTACCCCATTATATTTTTAAGGGATCATGATAGCTGAATGATGATTATCCACACCCATACAGACAAGTGAGTCCCTCCTTCCAGATCAAGTTAGCTTTGTCCTCTCCCGAACAAGCCAAGAAACTTAATGAAAAGATATGGACCGCATAAGGTTGTAGGATATTTAGCCACTTTTTTTCAGTATGTGGTTGATTTAGTACACCTACTAATGTCTTTGAGCTCATGGATATCGTATGAAACTCGTAAGAGATCTACAACTCAAGAACTTTGCAAAAGGAATGCGTTTTGGATCATTTTTATCTTGAATTAAGAACTTTAAGGTTAAAAATGTGTAATGGTGTTTTTATTTTTCATTTTTTTGAGTAAGCAATATGTTGTACATGCACATTAAATGTTACACTTTGAGATATTTGGTCCTCTCACACTTGATAGATTAAGGTAAAGTGGATTTAAGTTGGTTTATATTTAGACAAAGTATTATCATGTTATTATTAGTATAATGGAATGAAGAATATGATGATTACCATTCTTTGTTGCAACTAAATTTAATGGTCCTTTTCAAATAGTCACTGTAACATCACTTAACATATGCCTTGAAGTGTCCCTTAAGAGACACTTTGTAACATCATTTAAGATACATTATAGAGCGTCTCTTAAGGGACATGTATTTACAAGACTCCCCTTAAGAGATGTTATATAGTGACATCAAGTAATTTCATTTAAGAGATACTCCCTGATGTCTCTTAATTATATATGTTTGGTGTATCTACATCGCTTAAGTGATGTTAAATTATCCTTTTTGAAAAAATCCTACACAAAAGACATCTATCTAACATTAGAAAAATATTTTTACCTTTAAAAAATTATCCAAACTCCGAATTTGAACCCTAAATGTAGTAGAGTTTTCGAAAATATGTATGAGTAGTTAACATGGGTTTTAGTATGTTGGAACCTATAATAATTAATTAACCCATTATCTTGGCTTGTTTTTAGAATATATCCACTACTATAAGTTCTATGTTACTTGAAAGAGAGGGTTTTTAACATCAAATCCCTACATGTAGATGTCGTTTGTGCCAAAGGCCTCTCCACCATGCAATTGAAAGTAATCAATTCAATACTACAATTAATTCCATATTCAAGATGTGCTAATAGAGAAGTATCTTTATTTATACATGCTCCAATATATAAATATATATATATATATATATATATATATATATATATATATATATATATA
>LPNX010032779.1:95611-159164 GCA_001517045.1 Pseudotsuga menziesii
ACAAATAAATAAAATTTGGTTTTATATATTAGAAATTTTTTCGTCTCTTTTAAATGAATTAATTGTATATGAGAATCATTTTTGCACTTTGTAAAGAAACCTCATATCACTAGGAAAATCTAAAGTCAATTCCTATTCATTGTTATTGGTATAGTTTAAAATTATTAATTGTTGTTTGTATTAGATGAATTTTCTTATGTTTACTTTGGCATGCTAGATTTTATTGTGTTTTCTTCTACAATGATTGCATTATATCCATTATACTTAGGGAGGATTGTGGGATACTTGTCAGGAATATCATGGAGAAATTGTGGAACCCTAAGGTATTTTTACTTGTCTTACAATAAAGGGTTAGATATTCAAGTAATTTGTTGATGTCAATCATTGATAGTGAGTTGGTTAGGTATATGAGTTTCCCTTCCCAAAGGGTGAGTGATTTGGTGATGTGTCATTGAATGCAATTTTTTTACATGCATGGGAATTCTTCCAAAGGGTTTATAGTGGAAAATGGTGAGGTTACCCTACCAAAAAAAAAAGAGGAGACCCAACCAACTCTACTATAGGAGGGGGAACATGTCATTCAAATTGTCCTTCTTCATATGAAAGAGGAAAATAAAATTACTTTGTAAAATGTAAAATAACGTTCGAATAAGATTAAGAGAAGTATTTAAATTACTTTGAAAACCCTTTTATGCATGTCATATTCTGGCTAATCCAACAATATCTTTTGAATTTGAAAGTGTTGTGTACAAAGGTTAGTTTTGCCCAGATTATTGGAATATGTAATGATGACTTATGTGGTCTTGTTGGTTGTGTAATTATCGTATCTATCAAAGAAGGAATAAATGAATCTCTAATTATAAAAATGAGTTATCATGCATGCATCATGTAATAAAATATTGTATTACCATTATTTATATAAGGAAGGTGGAAAACTATTTATCCCACATGTGTTATGGGATGTAATTCTTCCATAACTCTAACTATATTATAGAGGTGAAGGAGTCTCATTTGTACATACATTATATTGTTGTGTCAATTTAACATGAAGTGAAGATTGAGTGTGATGTGATGATTATGTGGGTCGAGCTCAAGTGTAAGATTGGATATATCTAAAGAATAAAGATCATACCTTCCCATGGAGGTTTTCCCATTTGGGGTTTTACCATGTATATCTGGTGTACTAATTTTTTTTCTTTTGTCTCTTACTATTTGATTATTTGGTGCTTGTATGGATATAAGGTTATACTAGTAGATTCTTTCTCTTGACTTACATGTTATAAAATTTATCGTTGTATGTTTATACACATTTCTCAATAATATAACACATATATGGTTTGCATATTTTACAGTGTTTGATCTTAAAGGTACTGAATTTTCCACATAAGAAATATTTTCCTTTTGACATAGCTAGTTCTCACCATAAGTAGTAGGACATTGCATTCAATCAGAACAATATTGTGTTCCTTGGTGCAGTTGCATGTTTCATATGATACTCAAATACTACACTTCAATAAGAACGAAGAATGACATCAGTTTGTTATTCCTCATACTAATAATTCCCCATAATAATTTTCATATCCCAATAAGCAAATATATTCTTGGAAATTATGCCACTTGAAATGTTGCCCCTTCAAATTCTTCCATGAGAAGAACAACGTTCAACAAGACCTTCCCACTTTATGGCAAAGAGGAAGCGTCCTATAGACAAAGGGGTTCCCTTAATATTTGAAAACATTGTTGGCCACTAACACCTTAGCAACATAAATGAGATATTTAAGGTTGATGTTTCACATTGGGATTATCCCTAACTCTTCCTTATGATATTTATTGTAAGCATAATTTTCATAATAACTAGAATGAAATTTTTTGAGAAATATAATAAAACAACTATAGATCCTAAACTATAGAAAGTATTTTGGAATATCCATCTTTATATGACACATATTTTTCAGCGTGGATTTGTAAAATATGATAAGAGAAAATAGAGATCCATAAAATCATGAAAAATATAACATTGATTTCTCATTCATCATTAGATTACGAGAAAACATAGTAGGAATTTACTACCAGCAAGTCAACAAATTCAACCACGTGAAAGAAGAATAATGATCATTTATGAACATCAATTGGGAGAACAATATCCATTATATTACTAATTAAAATTAAATGTCTAATCAATATTCATGGAAGTAATATAAATGAATATAATCAATCATATCCATTGTAGATGTCAACTATTATTCCATATAACACAAGATCACAATCAACACCATAGAAGTGTAAACTTTACAATCATTGTTAATTGCCCTCAAGAATTACAATGATGATTACACCTATAGAATAGAGATGAATAACATAAGAAGGTATCATTACATAAATTTAGAATACAAATATATAAAAAAGTGGTAAGTCATTTGATTATGTCACTGTGCAAAGAATCCCTCTACTCTCTCGGGTGCTCTCTCACTTATAAAATAATTTTTTTATCATAATGATCGGTGATAAGTTTTTCCTACTTGATTTTTCCTTTTTATAGAGTTTCTCACATGTGTGAGTATTTACACCTATAGAATAGAGATGAATAACATAAGAAGGTATCATTACATAAATTTAGAATACAAATATATAAAAAAGTGGCAAGTCATTTGATTATGTCACTGTGCAAAGAATCCCTCTACTCTCTCGGGTGCTCTCTCACTTATAACATAATTTTTTTTATCATAATGATTCGTGATAAGTTTTTCCTACTTGATTTTTCCTTTTTATAGGGTTTCTCACATGTGTGAGTGGTATATGCACTTCTCTCATTCATGTGATCCCTAACCATTTATATCCTCCAAATATCTCCTATATGTCACATGATTCTCCTCATAAGTCCTCCATTATCTTGATGACCCCATTATAGGGATATGAGGATATCTATGGATGTGAGACAAAACCTCTTGATTATATTATTATTTTTTATCTCTTAGTTTAATTTATCCGTATAATGACACCATTGTATCATATCATACCACATGTGTTGGGTTTAGTTTCAATCATAACCTCCCTTTATGGGTCCCTTACATGTAGGTGTTAAAATATGCTTCAAGAGAGGTTCTAAACTCACTAATAAATAACTACAAGAGGTGCGTTGGAAGGGAATATGTACTCCGTCAATATGAAAATGATCAAATGGTTTGTGCATTTCTATTTCTATCAACCCCTCCCATCAAATAAAAATAATAATGGTGACATTTTACAACGTATTTCATACCAAGGGCTCTATTCAAACCTTGAAAGTACTTCATGGTTGTGTGTTTCTCTTTAATGTTTTGTATTCTCCAATGTGGGTCCCTTATGTTTTTTTTTCATGTGAAATTGCCATGCCCTTACACTTGTATTATGATCCATATGAAAGAGGTGTTATGCATCCCATATCGAATGACCAGGAAAATTGCATTCTGAATGATCATTCAATTGTTATACACACATTATGCACAATCATGCAACTTAACGCCTAAATTTCACACACATGCAACAATTCGGCTAATATTGTAGGAGAGCATCATCAAAATACGACATGTAGCTCATTGAATACATCCTCATGGTCAGATACACAATGAAAATTGAACCTTATAATGATAAATTCATTTATTATGGACAACCACATGACCTTTTCATTGGGAACCAATGCTAATAGCATGACTTTATGTTTAGCACCCTGTGCGGATACATATGAATTTAATTTGAAAGTCGCATGATTGTACTAGTGATGGGGCCACCTACATTCTATGACAAATTTCAAGGCTCATAAAAACTCTCTTGACTCCAAAATTAGAATTAGACACCTCACATGCTTGGGAGAAATGAGTAGCCACCTTTATGTATGTTGGCAAGGGGTTTGGGACAAGTGAGTTGCGCAGCATTGCGGTAGCTGCGCAAGCTCACACAGTACCGTGCAAGGGCAGATTGGTGCGATAAGTGGGAAAATAACTGTTTTTGAATATTTTATGTATATTTTGACCAAGTTTTGTTGCAATAGGTCAGTAGTGGTTAGAAGTTAGTTATTAAGTGGACATTTGATGTAAAGACATAATCCTATTTATAGATCCATTTTGGATATAGGGATGGATAGATAAAGACTGATGGAGGAGTAGTTGTGAACAATTGTATTGAATGCACAATTGTAAGGGATAAGATCTGGCACAATCTATTTTATGGAGACCTACCTGTCTTGACTGTGATTTTATCTGGGCTTCTTGCTGATGTATGTATTCTGCAGTTTTGGAGAAGGATTATCTAATGTGGTGTATTTGCGCAATATTAATATATCATCGATGCATATGGCTCAATTATTGTCTATTGTTATAGATATGTTGTGATACTGCGACCTTGTTGTGTTAAAATGACATGTTATAGATGTGATTCTGTTTCTTCCTACTATATCAATGCAATCCATTGGTCTTAAGTTGTTGTAATTTATGCTTGATACACTATGATGTTCCTTGAATAATGTTGCAATATTTTTATACTATATGGGATCAAATAAGTTATGATCTCCCTTCGTCGAATCCACATATCCTTCTTCCCCATTGTCGAAAACTCGGTTCTAACAGCTCTCCCTTGAACGCCTTAGGTGAGACCTTGTCTGCTCCGTAGATGTTTTTGAGCAGTTTAAACCCTATTTGGGCCAGTGCTCAAGGATATTTCCCTCCAGGGCATCGACAAAGTGGGAACCCCTATCGACGAAGCTTTGTTGGTGGGATTCACCAACAAATGGTTCTGTTGTCAGGACCGAGTCGCAGATAGGAGGGCAAATATGTTCTGGAATTTGTCTCGATCAAAGATCGAGGGATTGTTTGATCTGAAGTTGCGGGAGTTTGCTAAAGCTGAAAACTGGAATCCTAAGCTATCGACGAGCCACTGGCTAGATAGATATATCCATGAAGGTCCTCATGAATGGTTCTTTTGTTAATTCCCTGTGCTCTTGCATGAATGGTTGGAAAATTTTGCTAAGTGGAAGAAAAATTTCAACGAGGAGAGTCGATATCCTGGACCCCAGAATTAATCTAGGTGCTACAAGAAACCACCAACAAGGCATCACGGGCAGTTGAGGTATGGTTGGATAGTATCTTGGAAGGATGTATCACTGAGTTTACTATTGATACTAATAAATCTTTTAGCGAGGCAGAAAGTGAGTTTTTCAATGGAACTCATCGAAGGTTCCTATTGTTACCATAACTATCGATTAAGCAACTAGCCTGTGAAAAGGGTATCCTAAAGATGAACCAAGAGTAGTGGAACTCTGGTGTGCGGGGGATGTAGGAACCGTGAAAGAAAGGGGGTAAATGCATAAGGGAATAAGGGGTAGATGAGCATGAGTTCTAGTGAGAATGTAAAGGTCGTTGATGAAATAAGTGGTTGTACGAGGGGAGGATCAAGGTTTCAAGAAAAGAGGCAGAGGACGGGAGAAGGTTTTGCTGAAGTCAAAGTGAGATACCGTGAAGAACAACCATATGGGACAAAGCAATCTTTTTGTGACGATGAGGACATTACTGGCCTAGGGTACACCCAGAAGAACAATAGGATCGAACCCTAGTAGTAACATGTCTACTCCTTCGCGCACTACTCCACCATAATAAAGGAACACGCATTCTACGTTGACTTTCCCGATGTGTCAGCAACAGTATAGTAATAGAGCACCAGTAGGAGGAAGAAAGTCCAGAATCGTGGGAGACAAAATGAAGTTGCCAATATTGAATGGAAATGGAATCGATGATCTGGAGCAGTACTGGTTCTTATGCGAAGGGATATGGACTGCTCGACAAACTATTGATGATGATGTCAAGAAAATTCAGCTAGCCGCTACTCTGAGGGGCTGCACATTAGAATGGTTTATGAGATTCACACAGGTGCCTCAAGGAGGTACTACAAAAACATTGGACCAGATTAGAACAGGACTATTTGAGGAATTTAAGAAGCCGAAATCTGAAGCTCGATACATTACTGAACTAAAAGAGATCAAACAATTCCCCAATGAAACGATTTGGGATTTTGATAAGCGATTTAAGACATTGATGGCTCGGGTCATTTTTCAGATGAGCGATGTTCAGCATAAAGAATGGTTTATCACAGTGCTTGTCCCACATATTCGATAACCATTAATGCAACAAACGATTGCGACACAGAGTGAGGCTCTGGAGACCACAATGAAATTAGAGGCATCACTGGTAGGGGAAACCGTTGTTGGAATGAATCAAATTCAGGCATAGTTGGCCAATTTAATGCTAAAATTGCAAGACATCAAAAAAACCAAGGAATATTGTGATGATCTTTGGTGCACCCGTTCCCATGCAAGTGGACATATGAAAGACACTTGTCTGACATTTCAGAACTATCTGCTGTCAGGAGCCCCGAGCCCATTGAGCAGTGCTAGTGCACCATGGTGTCACATCTCCCAGGTCTACGGGCATTGACATGAGAACTGTGATTATATGCAGAAGATGGTTACCAAGGCAGAAATTTTGTACTGTACATTTTGTTGGTCAGTTGGACATGATGACAAAAACTGTTGTGCTTATTATTTACTTCAGGAAAGAACGTATGATTCCTACTTTGTAAAAGGAGAGGATCCCCAGACAGTGCAAGCACAGCCATAAGTAGTACAACCAGCAACACTGTTGTTGTATATGCCACCGCCTCCATTGCAGTTTGTCCCTATGCAACCACAGCAATAGTTTATGGTGCAGCCGCAGTTCGTACCATAGTGGAAAATGGTGATTCAACCACAGTATAACCAAGTACCACGACTCTAGTATAATCAGCTGCAATATGTTCAAGCCATGTAATATGTTCAGTAGCATCCTAACCCACCACAACAACAAATGTCCCAACCATAGTTTCAACAAGGAGGAGTCCGAGGAGGATTCTGTGGGGGATTCAAAGGTCGAGGAGGAGGATGAGGTCATGAATCAGTCCAGTGCTATACCTGTGGGGTATTTAGGCATTACCAGAGAGAGTTCCCTCATGCACAGTGCAGTGAGCGATCATAATGTTAAAAGTTTCCCTCATTTGATTCCAAAATGACAAGCAGGAAAAATTCTCCAGTTATAGAATGCGCAGAATCAGAATCAGCTGACATTCCAAGTACAAAACTAGCTGATAATGCATAACTAGGTCCCACTATAGACTTAGACTCATAACCCGCCTCAGATGCAGAACCAACCGATGAATCAACCATTGAATCAGAACCCTCCTTTGAACCAGGGATCGACAGTTGCCACTATTCAGGCCGAGACGTGGATGGAGGATGTCGACGTTGGGATTGTCACTCATGTTGGTGCGACAATTGGAGATGATGGACCATGGATACAAGTTCGGCTTACTGGTAAGAAGAAGGTCACATTTGAAATTGCAATAGATAAATATACCTTCTTCGATGCAAAGAACAAAACTGGAAGAAATTTGGGTAGGTTACCAATTGTTGATATGCCATTTTCTTTCGATCCATATGCATAGGCAGGACCATCATGATAGTATGGTACCCTGTGCAAGTTCTTTGAGAGCTGTTTATTATTGGCAAAGGACTTGGATGCCCTTGTCGAGCTCGAGGAATTATTACACCTCTCGGATAAAATAGTGAAGGATTCCTCTATGAATTCCTTGCAAAAAAGGAAGACCAACAAGGAGATGAGGATGAATGTCTAGATTAGCGATTATGAGGTTGACTCAGTTAGTTTGGAGCTTGGATCAGATGTAAACATCCTAAAAAAGCAAACTTGGCAATTGATGGGGAAGCCAACGTTGGGATGGTCACCGGTACAACTGCATTTAGCAAACCAAGCGAAGGTTCAACCCACTGGTCGTGTTTCAAACTTGGTCATCGACATTGAAGGTATGAAAAAATGGGCTGACTTTGATGTAATAGAATTTGTAGGAGATGGTGGTTCCTATCCTGCGCTGCTAGGAATTGGATGGGCTAATGATAGCATGGCAGTTATAAACTTCAAAAAATGTGTTATGACATTTGAAAACCAATATGTCAGAGTCATTGCTCCTATGGACCCTTAGGAAGGATGGTAATACATTGAACCCATTAAGGAGAAAGTTGAGAGAAGTTGGGATCATTCTTATAACATCTTCGAGGACTATATCCACCCTACTGTCAATGGTGAACTTGGATGACACAACGCAAGTTCTGCATCCTCTGAATCTAACGATGCTCTAGAAAATTGGCAAAATTGGTTGCATGAAGTATCATTTAGAAAATGTGGATTGATTACACACTCTCTACGACATGTCGTGACTGAGATTGTCAAGTTACCCATTTACGAAGGACTTCCAGGACTATCTAAGTTCTTCTAAGAATTTGAAGAAAAGGTGTTTCAACCGTAAAGGATACTGGCTCTTGACGTAACACTGAAGGCTACTCTAGCTCGATGGTGGGCAACACACAAGCACACGATCCATGACTGGGAGTAGTGCCACAGGTTGATGATGGTCCGCTTTGGAGATATAGAGCTCTATCATACTAGGAGATAGGAGATACGATGGATGAAATGACCCCACCCATCATTTGATTAAATGTCAAACATTATGGACATCGTGACCCAGGGATGAGTGGGTTCACACTTTTCTTCACACTCTAGAAGAGATGCCACGGTCCTGGTATGTGGAAGCGGAATTGTGCATAACCATTACCACTTGGGAGGAGTTGTCAGTTTGTTTTGTGCAAATGTTTAGCTTCCAAGATGCCAACCCTGAGGTATGTAATGCTTTACACATTATCTTCGATGTAGTACTGAAAGTCATCCCTATTGCATACACTGTTGATCCTCATGCGCATTTCTCTATCCAATCCATGATGGCGTGCTACAACTTGTCTGGGGAACCTGAATATGATGACAAGCTATGGAATGTTAATATTCCAGAATTCGGAGGAATCCATGGTGTTGCAGCTCCCAACATAGTGACGGACTCGATGAACCAGCCACTGAGGATCCGAAAATTTAACATTGGGTTGGTAAAAAATCCAAAATTTTCTAATGTCGGAGACTATTGGGGCGAAGAGACGATGGCCAAAGTCACAGATCTATTGCAGGAATTCTAGGACCTTTTTCCAATGTGATTCTTAGAAATGAAGGGGATACTCAGAAATTTAGGGAAATGAAGATTCCACTCAAGCCAGATGCAAAACCAGTATGTTAGAGGCTGTATAGATTGAACCCACAATATAAGGATCGCATGAAAGCTGACATCGATAGGATGCTCGACACTGGGATCATTGAACCTGTAGAAGAATTAGATTGGATAATCCTGATCATGGTCCAAGATAAGAAGTTTGGCAAAATCCGCATTTGTGTTAATCTGCGAAAGTTAAATGATGCATGTGTACATGATCCATTCCTGACCCCTTTCACAGATGAAGCCTTGGAAGGCGTAGACAGCCAGGAGGTATATTCATTCATAGATGGATTTTCAAGATATCACCAGATCCGGCTTAGGAAGGAGGATCGCCATAAGACCACATTTGTCACTAAGTGGGATTGTTTACATTATATCATCATGTCATTTGGGCTGAAGAATGCACCTGCTATATTCTCCTATGTAGTTGTTGTTGTATTCAAATATTTTATTCAAAAATTTATGCAAGTATATATGGATGACTAGACCATCTATGGCCTAGTTAAAGACCATCTGGAAAATATGTGATTGATGCTAGAACGGTGTAGGCAGCATTAGATTGCATTAAATTCCAAGAAATGTATTTTTTGTGCACCCTTTGGCATACTACTTGGGCACATTGTATGCAAAGAGGGTCTGTTGGTTGATTCAGTGAAGATTGCACTGATCCTCAGTTTACCACCATTAACTAATGTCAAGATGCTCCATGCAACACTGGGACATACGGGTAACTATCGTAAGTTTATTAGAGGATATGCTATGATTACTATGCCCATAGAAAAGATGCTAATGAAAGATGTTGCATTTGAATGGACTCCAAAATGTCAAGGAAGCTTCGATACCGTGAAGGCCAAGATGGCCTATGCACCAATACTAGTTTTCCCCAATTGGAATAAACAATTCCATGTGCATGTTGATGCTTCTTCTACTGCACTAAGGGTTGTTCTTGCGTAGCCAGGTGAAGGAGACTTGGATCATCCAATGGCATATGCTAGTAGAAAGTTATCATTTGCCGAACAAAATTATACCACGACTGAAAGGGAAGGCCTAGTGATGGTTTACGCTCTATAAAAGTTCAGGAACTGTTGGATGGACACTTCACGATGTTCATTGATCATTCTGCTTTGCAATACCTAGTCAATAAGCTTGTGTTGGGGGGGAGAATCTGTAGGTTGTTTCTTTTATTCCAAGAGTTTGATTTTGAAATAGTGGTAAATCCAGGACAGTTGAATGTTAGCCTAGATCATCTATCATGCGTTGAGAATGGTGAAGAACCAACTAATATTGATGATGGATTTCCAGATGCACAATTGTTCTGAGTTGAAGTCGCAGATGATCATTATGCACCAATTGTTCAGTATTTGTCTACTGGTGTTTCCCCAGCAGACATGTCGATTAGCCAAAAGAAACAGTTGGTCGTAAAAGCCTCCTATTTTCAACTAATTGATGTAGAGCTATATAAACTTGGTCTGGATGAAATATTGCGACGATGCACCTTACTACATGAGCAGGGTCTCATTCTAGAAGAAGTGCATGTAGGAATCACGGGAAGTCACTATGGAGGCTGCGCTACTGCACAAAAAGTGTTCCATGCTGGGCTATGGTGGCCCACGTTTCATAATGATGCCGCAGACTATGCGAGGAGTTGTGATGTCTACCAATGAGTTGGTAAAACATCACGGAGGGATGAGATGCCACTAGTGCCGCAGGTGACTCTCCAACCATTTGATAAATGGGCTATTGACTTTGTGGGTCCCATCAATTCACCAGGTAAGTGCACTCGCGCCCGCTATACCATCACTCCAACTGACTACCTGACTTGGTGGGTAGAGGCTGCACCAGTCATTGATTGTACCACTATGACGACAACCTAGTTTATTTTTGATACATTATGACACGATTTGGGTATCCTAAGATCCTGATGAGTGACCAGGGCAGTCACTTTGTCAACCAGATGGTAAAAGTGCTAACTGAAGAGCTCCAGATATAGAATAATAAGAGTACACCCTATCATCCATAGGAAAATGGTACCATTTAGGCCTTCAACAAAATTTTGGAGACAGCACTGACCAAGACACCATTTAAGTTGGTTTGTGGGAAAGAGGCAGTCATGCCTATGAAGTATATCCTTCCCAGCTTACGCATTGTCATAGTGACTAGTATGGATGATGCAGTGGCATTAGAAGAATGTGTTATGCAGTAGATTCATCTTGAAGAAGATCATTTCATCGTAGGACTCCACCAACAGGTTGTGAAGGATCAACAGAAGGCATGGCATGATTTCCATATTAAGCATAAACAGTTTGCAACATGAGATTTGGTGCTTTTATATGACAGTAAGTTTCTCAAGAATCCAAGTAAGTTACAAATGCACTAGTTAGGTCCCTATCTTGTTTAGTCCATTACATCTGGTGGTGCAATTCTGTTACAACAGTTAGATGGCTTAATGTTTCTGAAACTCATCAATGGGAGTCGCTTGAAGCCCCATAGAATGGGGCCAGCGATGCGCACCACCTGAGGGGTTTTTTTTTTTTATGATGAGAGTTCTAGTTTAGCAGTGCAAGGCAAGCCTTGAGGGAGAGGCTGCGCAAGGTTACAATTGTTAGCGATAGTATGTTAACCCTTTGCGATAGTTGTTAGGATGTGGGGAGATCAAATCAAGTAATAAATGCAGGCAGTTAAACCAGTTGGTTGGAAGCACTTGTTAAAGTGAACCGCATTAATGGATGATTCGACCGTTAAAAGCATAAGATTGTCGATGGATTTGGCGTCATTACTACTCAATTTGGAAATAATTATGAAGTTAGATTTGGTAATGATGGATTTGGAATTAGAAGTGGCTATAAAACACCGCGTGGGATGCATTAGAAAGGCATTGTTCAGTTGCGAAGAGTAGAGATAGAAGGTGAATTCTGTGTAAGTATTGAGCAAAGTGTTGAGTGCAGTATAGTTGGAGCTGTTGAGCATCAGTTGAGGATTTGAGGCCTAAGGGATGCTGAGTGACCTTGACGCTTTTGAAATTTTGAGCAAATACAAGTCCCCTATTCGGCCCACTACTGTGGAAGTAGAAGTCATGAGTATGATAGTAGGTTTGTCATCCATTCCGAAGTGGAAGCGACACATGTAGTGACCCAGTCCTACGCCATCATAGAAAAGGAAAACTCGCACGTATATGAAGGTGCACAGAGAAGGCACTGCATAGACTGGCTCATCGAGCTCAGGAATTATTGAGTTTGTGGCATCTTGAGGTGTCTTGGTGAATGCTATTTTGGGTTACGTCTCTCCTACACATCTAGGAGTTGAGCCATGGCAGCCATAGAAGAATCAGAGGTACCCGCCCAAGTTGCCAGTGCTGCTGGAAGGGATGGCATGCTCAATTGACATCATTCCTGCATTGATCAAGCTCAAGTTCGACAATCATGACCTACTTTTGTTTAAGATGTATAGGATGATCCATATGAATATATCCATACGACACTCGGTGGTCCCATTCAGCGCATTCCAAAACCATGGGCCAATGGATTAGAGAATTCTAGGTTGTTGGGGCTCCTTAATATGACCCATTTTGGCCATTTGAATGAAGCACATGCATGTGTTAAAAATTTGTTGGCGTGTTTCCATGGAGGGATGCTTTGGTTGAATACGTCAATCCAGGTAATCGTCTACTTGACTGCAATTATTACTAGTTTTCCTAAGGCTGGGGAGGACCCGGTGCAATATATTTGTGGAAGAGATACGGATAAGAGACTTGTGAAATAGTTGAAGGAGCACTTCGGGTTACAATGGGTTGGTCGTGCTTACCGCATTGATAGTATTAATTCTCAGACGGTGCACATCGGGGCAAGAATTTTGGCCAGCAAGGTTGTTCATGGCAATCACCCAATCCATTGCAATTCGGGGGTTGTCTCCTATGCCCAAAAATGTGCTGAGGGGGTACAGATGAATTGGTCTTTATTTTTGTTGAATCAGTTACTTGAGGATGCGCTTGCTACTCAGATGGGGTGGCCTTTTTCTTATAGTTGGATTTTGATTCTCATCACTCTTGTTGCTTGGATGGAACCGAAGGACTACCAACCAATGGTGGTTGAGGCAGTCAAGGTTTCCCACGGTGCCCGCTATCAGAATCTAATAGTGGGTCGAAGAACCCAGTCACCAAACCGGCTGTGTTATTCATTTCTAGATGTATTGGAAGCATTGCAGAAGGCCACTATTTTTGTTCCTAGAGTTTCACCTACGCCACAGCTAACTATTAGTGGATCCTTCTATTTGCTATTGGACCCCACTCCATTCATATTCAGGACAGGTGAGAACCTGATCAAGAATGGCTACCATTTCCTTATAAGGTCACCACATAAGAGTTGGATGCTATTGTGCAAGATTGGTCGAGGGACTGGAGCCTCTCGTTGATTTAAGAGGAGTTAGATAAGGAGCCACCCCCAGAGGTCCTTGAAGACCCTACCCTACTAGAATTGAGCACCCATGACTCCAACAATGAGTCATCGATAGATCCTGAAGATATCGCATAGAGGATGCAAGAGGAGACATGCAGTAAGTGGAGGTAGGAGTACATTGTTGGCAGTGGTACCTATTATCTACCCAAATGGAACTTCTCCATCCGAGTGCTGACATTCCCTATGTTGGCACACAAAAGGACACTTATGGATTGAAGGTTGCCTAAAACACTATAGATGGGAATGTTATGAACTACATTCATTATCCATCCAGCTTGCCATTTTTACCTTTGAATATGTCAATTTCCATACGCGCCTTTGCCTATATGCAACCTGCGTACATACACGACTTTCCCTACAGCATGTCACATGCTGTACACAAGTATTTGCAATTGCAACCCACATACAGATCTGTACGCGGGATTCCCTTAGAGAAACTCACATGTCATATGCAAGTTGCCAGTATTAATACCTGCGTATGCCTTCCTTTGACATTAAAAATAATAAATCATGATTATTTGAGATTTGTTAAGTCCTTAACTATAACCATATTAACTGTCTCAACCTCCTAAACCCTCGAAACTACCTCATTTCACTAAGTATAAATAAAGGCCTTGGGGAGGGTATTGATCAATCATACTTGGAGAGCAAAGTTATGCTAGTGGTGTCTATACAAAAGTGTTTGGAGCAGTGGAACTCAGAATCCTTTGGTTTCAGAGGAGTCCTTGTCTCAGGTGTTGGGTTGTTATCTTAACTCATTCACTATTGTTAATAAAGAGAATCCTTCTACCAAATGTGTTTTGAATGTCTTTCATGTATCATGGTTTGATAAATATTTATGATTAAGCACTCTATATATGATTTATCTAACCTATTCTATATACATGTATTAGCTTGCACTTGGAGGATTTGCTCTTTACATGTGAAGGAGAAACATCCCTGAAGGATTTAGAGGAGAAGCAGAGCAGAAGAGGACAAAGCTAGGATCAACTGTCGTGAATCGGGTGAGTCTATACTATCCTATTGTTTCCTTTTTGTACTCTAAAGTTGATTGCCTGCAAGTTTTATGAGTATGTTGGTAACCCCAGACCTTCGGTTATAAGTTGTTTAATCTTGTACAATAGAACTGGTGACTCCGCTGGGGAGCCCAGACTACTATAGGTTATTTGTATCACCCTTGACCAGTCTTTGCCTTGAATTTTATGTGTGGTATTTTCTCCTGGTTCATGCTTACCATAGTGTTTGAAATCCTTGTGGATTTTCCTTTTTTTTGAGAAAAATTTTGTACCTGTATGCGGGTTTCTCTCATACACAGTCGCGTACAAAGGCCTTCATACGCAGGTTGCTCTCTTGGATAGTCGCGTATAGTACGTGAGTTTCCCTTATACACAGTCGCGTACAAGCCTGGAAATAGGGATTTTGGGCTAGGGTTTGCTTGTCCCTATCCTTTTGTGATTCCTGTTTGTTAGTTGGATTTCTTTATAAATACCGTGTAGTCAGTCTGAAGACCTTGGTGACCACACTTTGTGCTTTCTCGTAAAGCCCTTGGGTTTCTTTTGTTTGGATTATCTTCTATTGGCATTTTGAAGTAGGTTGGCATGTTTGGGTTATAGGTTGAAGTGTTTTTGTCTGAATCAGTGATCAGGGTTTTGGGAAATGTTTTTCTAGTCTATCTTTTGATGGTGGTTGGTTTGTCACTTACCTTCATGATTTTGCAGTGATTTCTTGTCATTGTACCCACCCAAGCTAGGGTTCCCAGTCTTTTCTTGTTGGTTGATTCTTGGTTCTATTGACCTGTTTACTTCAGTTTGCTTATTTTATACAGTTGATTTGATCCAAGTATACTCAAGTTGTAGTGCATTTTAGGTGCACAGTAGTAGTGGAGCGTTTTAAAAAGTTAAAAGAAAAACATTTTCAAGCTTTTGCATTTGCTTTTGCATAAGTAGTTTTCATTTCAGTTTTAAATTATAATCTCAAAACTACAAAAACATAGTCTTAGTTTCTCTTTATCGTTTGCATTTTTTTCATCAATCTATATTTACAAAAAGAAAAAGAAGATTGCTTTAATAGTGGCAATTTGCTTTGAAAAAAAATACACTTTTACTTTTTTATTTCTTATCGAGTCAAAAACACCATAGTTCATCACTCCATTTCCTTATAAGTAAGAAATAGCCCTTTAAAATGAATGCAATAATTAAAATTTACTAGTAATTTTTATTTTTAGGGGCCTTTCACCTACTAGCTTAGGCTAGACTTGTGGGATAGGAAGTGTAAACTTCCCATAAGTTTTAAAATTTAGACATAGTGGACCATTCTTTGGGTAAATCCTTGTCTTTATCAATTGTATCTGGGAATATCCTCTCAAAAGTGAGCGAAGCACGAGGCCATGTGGAGGCATTGGACTGAGGAGATAACCCTTCGCTTCCTTGTCGAAACATAAATCATGAATTTTACGCATCTGGGGATTCTGTCCTAGACAAAGTTTCGAGCTCAGCTACCCTGCCCATGTGTACGAGTCAGGCTTGCGACTATTCCCTTAGACTGTTGGTATAGCTAAGGTATCCTTTAGTCTCTTGACATTTAGGGTTCATACCTAGGTAAACCGGAAGGCTATTTCTGGTTCACCTTGGATGGGCTTGGAAGGTAACCCTTGTTGTAAGTGTGGGAGGGTAGTGGATGATTCATCCACTTGTGCCTAAGAACCACTTCAAGGATGCCAAGTAACTGTTCTTCAGCTTTATTTGGGAAAGCATGTCTTTCACCATTGATTGATTATTTGAGGCTTTAGGAATTTTTATAGTGTGTGCTCTGTGGTTTTGCCTGTGTTTAGTTGGCCTTAGGGTTTGATTTCTTAAATTTTCAATTGTGGAGGACCAACCTATAAGAAGGTCAAGAAGGTTGCAAAACCTTCATCTTCTCATCACATTGGAACCTCCACCTCCACCCCAAAGGTGGAGATTGAACACGGATGGTTCATTTGAACCGATAGGAGTAAGTGAAGTTCTAGGTGAACTAGCACTTATAGCTAACCATCTTAATCTTGATACAGTTGAGATAGAATACTTGTAGACTGATGAGTTTGCAAGGAATTTTAACGCACCCTTGACTGATTTAAATGATCCTGTGATCGTTCAGGTTAGAACTTTTGATTCACCTATTTTAGGTGTCCCTGTGGGTAGGATTATGTCTTCTATGGAAGAAAGTTATTTTGTGTTCACCTCATCCCTTCCGACTGAAGGGGTGCTACCTCCCCCAGTAAGTTCCCCTAGATCTAGTATACCTTCTATGCCTTTGACTCCAGTGAGCCGAGTGGTCCAACCACCAGTTCACTCAAACTTAGCAGGTACTTCTGGTGATATGGTTACTGGGATTCCTAGTATACCTACTGTTCCTTCTTCCTTTCCATACACTACCCAGAGTGGTCCGGTAGGATACTCGGCTTTCGTCCAAGGATTTCCTTGGAATGGGGGGCACATTCCCCCATCCACTCCATACGTAGGCCCATCACTTTCTTATGTAGGAGTGCAGTTTGGAAATAATACCTCTTATGGGAAAAGTTTTCAAACTCTGATTTCGGCCTCATTTACGAGCTCTCCCTTTTCGTTGTTTAGCATAGGGATACCGGCTCCTGTCTTTTAGACCCTGGTTTCGATTGGGATGACCCAAACTTCTTATACTGCACCTCCCACTCACAACCCTATGGCTTATGGATGGAATCCATTTCAGAGTAATATACCCACTTCGCAACCAGTGGCAGGGGGAAACCCCACCTTTACCTATGGGCATTCGGGGGCAGGTCCCTCTAATCCCCAGGTTGGCACTTTTAGTGCCCCAGTTCGACCCAAGCTTCCATTCCTGGCAACATTAAAATTGCCAAATTTGTCAAATTTGATTAATGACCCGATGAGGCATGACCCCTAATGGCCACCTGTTCCCACCAAATTGCCATCGGACATCCCTAAATTCAAGGGCAAAGTTGGTGAAGATCCTGGGGCTCATGCCACCACATTTCATTTATGGTGTTCTTCAAATTCACTGAATGAATATTCGGTCAGTTTGAGGTTGTTCTAGAGAACCTTAACAAGTACCGCAACAAAATGTTATATTGAGTTACCTTCTGTTGCTTTCAATAGTTTTTGGGACTTAGCTAGTGCATTTCTTAGCCACTTTCAGCTTTCGGTTCGATATGATTTCAGAACAGACTTGTTATCTACCTTTAGGTAGAACAAGGCTACCCACATCTCAGATCATATCCAAGAGTGGAGGAGGCAAAAGAGCCTTATAAAAGCCACCATCCGTCCTGAGTTCTTACTAGAGTGGTTCCTTAAATCCCTATTGCCCTACATATCTAAGTACGTATCCACCTCAAAAGTGACGAATGAAGAAGAAGCCATTCTCAGGGCCCAGCAATTGGATTTGATTTATTCATAATCTGGGATCTTGTATGAGATTATCCCTGAGGCACCGAGGCCTACCCACGATGCGGAGAAGCCTAATCCTGGACCCCATGCCGATGGTGTGGTTGGGTCCGTAAACTCTCCCACCGTAGATTCTTTGGCTAAGAAACTTCACCAGTTGTCCATCAAGCATTCTATAGCAGAGGTAGCAAAGGCTTCCCCCTCCCCCCAGAGTGCAAATTTTTTTGCATAGACCTCTCAGAAGGGAAATCGGCATCCCTGTGGTAAGAAAAAGAGAGGAAAGAAAGGAGAGGGAAACCAAAACAAACAGAAACCTGCGAATAATGCTGATGGGGGCAAGAAAGAAAAGAAGAAGGTTAAGTTCCTATGTAAGTTATGCCATGAGGACCACCTTACTTGCCTTTTTCCCCTTATGGAACAAGCCCAGAAGCTGCTTAAAGCTCAACAACCAGCTGTCCTGAAGGATCCTTTTCCCCAAGGGAAGAACTCTACTTCAGCTTCTAATGTAGCAGGGGGCACTCAAAATTCCCCTGACCCAAACTATATCAACATGGTTCCATATTTGACTTTGTTACAGATGAGGAATAAAAATTATGAGAAAGAGACTTCTAAGAAGGGTAAAGCTATAGGTGAAACTTCTAACCCTCTCACGATAGAGAAGCCTACTGAAACTATGTCGAAGATACCAAAAGGTGTCTTCAAGAAGACCTTGCATAACCCTAACGCTAAGGCTGTTTCAAACTACTCCATGGTTGAAGATCTAGCCCAAACCCCATTTGCATTGTCAGCTTTAGAGGTGTTATAGAGTTGTATCACCCAGCGGGATGCCCTCTTAGTAGCTTTAGGCAGCATGGACTCATCGAGTCTCATGGCAAAATTTCATTTGTCTGATGTTAAAATCAACCTAACTTATCATGTAGCCTTACCAATAGATGTCATCCATGGTGGAAAAACCATTGGAAGGGTAGTTATTGATGAGGGTGCTTCTACATGTGTTATGTCCTTGACCTGTTGGAAAGCTCTCGGATCCCCAAAGATGGTCCCGTCAAACACTCTACTTACTGCTTTCGATGGAAGGTCCTTCTGTCCACATGGTATCCTTTCGGATTTTGAAATCAAGCTGGAAAGGAAAGCAGTGTCTGTTGAAGTAGAATTAATTGATGCATCCTTGGACTATAATATACTTTTGGGAAGAAACTAGACTTATGCGATGTCCGCTATTGTGTCGGTCGTCTTTCGTGTAGTAATTTTTCCACATGAGGGCAAGTTGGTTACTATTGACCTACTTGATTTTACTTGAAAAGTTTGTTTAGAGTCTAATGAGTCTGTTGTGCCATTGGTTGATCAGGTCAAACCTACTGCACAGAGCTTGGGGGCTAGAATGTACACATCACTGATGGGCACATTTGATCTTCTAGACCCAGTTAACTATATTGGTTCTATGAGTGTAGGGAGGTCCATAG
The DNA here is from genome assembly GCA_001517045.1 of Pseudotsuga menziesii. Lineage (NCBI taxonomy): Eukaryota > Viridiplantae > Streptophyta > Pinopsida > Pinales > Pinaceae > Pseudotsuga > Pseudotsuga menziesii. Next base: position 115,112 of record LPNX010032779.1, read on the forward strand.
CCATGGTTCTTGATAGGACTGATCCTTGGGTTCTCCCTTCCCCCCATGAACCAGAGGTGCCCTTATCGGTAGTGGAAGTAGCTTACCAAGATATCACTCAAACAACTATTGATCCCATTTTGGATCCTCTCACGGTCTTGGAGGATCTGGAAGAAGTCTATTTTCCCGCATGGGTGGAAAACTCTTTGCACTCTATGGATTGTTTAGACATGGTTTTACCTTCTGATGAATCCATCTTGGAAGCCATGAGTGGACATGGTAATATTTGTGAGGATCTTCACCATCGATCCTATTTTCTTCCAGAACTAAACAGAATAGAAAATCAAGAGTTTCGTTTGAGACTGTCTGAAGATGTTGATACACCCATCAATCTCTTGCCCAGGGAAGGAATGTTTGTTGAGGGGAATATGGAAAATATTTCCACCACTATACCTATTAACATCTCTATAAATTTTGATGTCATGGAAGACATATACATAGGTGCAAAATGCTCTCCTGAAGAGATTGCTATCTATACTTCCCTGTTTAAGGAATTCCACGATGTCTTTTCCTGGTCATATGAGGAGATTCTAGGCATAGATCCATCGATTGTTGAACACAAAATCTGAACATATCTTGATGCCAAACCAGTTCGACAAAAGTTAAGACCTGTTAACCCACGCAAAGTGGCGGCTGTGAAGGTTGAAGTTGAAAAGCTGTTGAAGGCTGGTTTTATCTATCCCATAGCTTTGACAGAATGGGTATCGAACCCTGTTCCTGTTGATAAGAAGCAAGGGATTATCCATGTCTATACTCACTTCAGAGATCTAAATAAATTTTTTCCTAAGGATAACTATCCCACGCCATTTATAGACTAGATTATATATGCTTGTGCAGGAAGTGAGGTGTTCTCATTTATGGATGGTTTCTCTAGATACAATCAAATTCAAATAAAACAAGAAGATCAACATAAAACTGCTTTCATTTGTCCTTGGGGTACCTTCGCATACAAGAAAATTCCCTTTGGATTGAAAAATGCTGGGGAAACCTTTCAACGGGCTATGAACTTTTCCTTCCATGATATTAAAGCCATTGTCAAACCATACCTTGATGATCTTCCTACACATTCTCATAAGAGGATTCAACATCCAGATCACTTACAGTTGATATTTGAGAGATGCATACATTATAAAATCCACTTGAATCCCCACAAGTGTGTATTCTATGTCGAGTCAGGAAGATTGCTTGGGTTCATTATCTCTAATAGAGGCATCCAGGTGGATCCATTAAAAGTTGAGGCCATTGTGAATCTGCCTCCTCCTCGTTCTATCAAGCAACTTCAAAGCCTGCAAGGGAAGTCTAATTTTATTCAACATTTTACTGTTAACTATGCCAAGATTACTAAGGGTTTCATGTGCCTGCTCAAATAGAACACCCCATTTGTATGGGATGAAACTGCACAACTTGATTTCGAGGCATTGAAAAAATCTTTGTTGTTAGCACCCTTACTGCGACCGCCAGATTATTCTAGGGATTTTATATTATATATGGTTGCGTCTGAGTTGACCATTGGGGTAGTGCTAGTCTAGGAGGATGATAAGCTCATAGAGCATGTCATTTATTATATTAGTTGTGCTTTGGCCAGACCTGAACTTAGGTACTCCCACGTTGAGAAATTAGCCTTAGCAGCTATTTATGCTGTTCATAGGTTACGTCGCTACATTTTACTGAGGACCACAACAATAGTGGCAGATGTGAATTCATTTCAATATGTTTTGTCCCGACGGATTGTTGGGGGGGAATTTAACAAATGGATAGTCATTCTCCAAGAATTTGACTTGGATTTTCAGTCTGCTAAGTCTAAGAAGTCCTTAGTTTTTGCTAAGCTTATAGCAGAATTTCCTACTAAAGAAGATGTAGCCGTTGAAGATGAGCACATCTTCTTTATATCAACCTCTGATCCTTGGTATGGGGATATTCTTATATATCTCTAGAATTTGAAGTACCCTGCAGCTTCCTCATGGGAGGAACGACGTAAATTACGCCTTCATTCTAAGAACTACCTCATCATAGGAGATACATTATATCGAAGAGGGGTAGATTCCATTTTACATCAATGCCTTACCCATGAGGAAGTAGAGATTGTCTTGAATGATTCCCATAGTGTAGCGTGTGGGGGTCATTTATCTGGGTTAGCAATGGAATAGAAGATACTACATGCCGGTTATTTATGGCCCATGATCTTCAAAGATTGTGTGGAAGCAGTGAAGCGCTGTCATCCTTGTCAGCTTTACACCAAGAAAATGTGGTCACATATCACTCCATTGTTTTTCGTTGTCTTGGTAGGCCCCTTCATGAAATGGGGGATTGATTACGTGACATGTAACCCAGCCTTGGCTGGGGGGCATAAATATATTATTGTCGTTGTTGACTATTTTATGAAATGGGCAAAGGCAATTCCTACTTTTAAAGTCGATGGGGAAACAATAGCTTTCTTTGTATTCAATCATATTAGAGCACAGTTTCGTATACTTAAAGTGATTGTCAATGACCATGGTAGTCATTTTCAAAATAGAATGATGATAGAACTGACCACTATGCTCGGATTCAGACAAGAACATTCATCTTCGTACTATCCGCAAGCAAATGGTCAGGTTGAGGCTGTAAACAAAACTTTAAAGACTATCCTTAAACGTACAATTGATGCATCCAATTCTAACTGGCACATCATGCTATATCCTACTCTTTGGGCCTACCGAACTAATGTAAAAACTGCTACGGGTTTCTCCCCTTTCCAACTCATTCATGGAGTGGAAGCAGTTACCTCGATTGAGTGTGAAATCCCATCTCTAAAAATAGCTATTCATGTGTTACCTGATACGACAGAGCTTGAGGAATGTCTGGTACGTTTAGAACACATTGATGAACAGTGTAGAGATGCGCCGACTGCTAATCAAGCTCATAAGAATAGGTCAAAACTCAATATTATAAATCGGTCAAACCTCGGGTTTTCTCTGAGGGGGAACTTGTATTGCTTTGGGACCAAGACAAAGAACCCATGGGAGCAGCAAAATTCAAGGCCATGTGGTTAGGACCTAATGTCCTGTCGAAAGTCTTGAAGAAGGGTGCATATGAGTAAATTGATTTTGATGGGAACAAGCTGCCTGAGCCTAGAAATGGGCTCTATCTAAAGAGGTACTATGCTTAGGCTTAGCACTTTTTCTTGTATTTTTATTGTATGTATTTTTATGTACATTAAGTTGTCATTTTTGTTTTTTATACCATCTACTGGTTGTTGCAGATGTCTTCTGAGAGGCATATAGGGTTCACCGATGGCGCCATCCGCCACACTTGTAATATAGCCTCAATAACCTGGGTCATTTACTCTCCCTCAGGACAGCTAGTTGCCACAGGAGGTGCTTGCTTAGGTCCTGCTTCTAATAATGTTGCTGAATATAGGGATTTAATTAAGCTTCTATGGGATTCTTTATCATGTGGTATCACCCAGCTCGAGGTCCATCTGGACTCTCAACTGGTGGTCTCCCAGCTCAATTGAGCTTATCAGTTGCAAAATCCTATTCTATTACGTCAGTTCATGCAAATTCGGTTATTGGAAAGAAATTTTGAAGTTATTATATTCAATCACATTCCAAGAAATCAGAATTCATTGACTGATGTATATGCTAATTACATTTTATATTGGCATCTAACACACATTTCATAAAAATATACAGCATGCACATAAAAAACACTTGTAAATAAACTGACAACAACAATATATGTGTGTGTGTGTGTGTGTGTAAGTATCTGTCCATAGATAGGTCGAGTCTGACCCTCAGATCCAGTCATAACTGTAAAATATACAAAAAGGTACATTGCAGTCCATCAAAATGTTCTAGATCTAAGCAGGACCACCCTGGTCACTTGGACCACCTTGGTCCCCATGGTCTCTCTGTACTCTAGCTTCCTTAGCCTCTTCTGCTTTGGCAGCCTCCACAGCATCCATGTATACAAGAACTTCTCTGGCCACTCACCTCAAAAGGCGTAACCAGACAGGTGGAACTCCAACCACATATTCTTGCATGATGTTCAGGATATGCTCTATCCGCAAAGTGGGAACTCTTTGGGTAAGCCCAGCTAGCTTCCCCTCTAGAACCCTAATAATCCTCAGGTCTTCACCTACGACAGGACGAACAAACATGCGTGGATGGGCGGACCGGTCTAATATCTGCATTTTGACATGTTTATAGGATTAAGACTTGTTTACATATGTATATATCTATCATTTTAAAATTCATAAAAATTTTAAAAATGTTAAAAATTAAAAAATAAATTACCTAGCTCTCCCCATGCTCCTCCTGGAGGGAGGACAAGGTCTGGATCACCTCGAAAATCCATGTCGGCATATGGAAACTGCTCTGGTGCTGGTAGTTGTTGCTCCCACTAGATGTAGAAGTCATCATCATATACACTCTGCACTGTGTCTCCTCCTCCTTAACGAAGGAAGATGTCTCTTGATCTGCTTAGCCTTGACAAACATGGATATCAGACTGGTAGAGGTATGGTAGGGATCAACCCTAGTACTCTCGAAGAAGAAGAAGGCAACCAATATGCTAGAATACCCAAAGTTCTTTCTCCTTCCTCTCTTGCAATCGGAGAGTTGTATTTTCATAATGGGGACAACTCCTGAACACCAATCATAGAGGGCACCATGCATACAATCCATCGCCAACCTCATTTGGTTTTGTGTAGCTAAATGTAATGAAGAGGATCCTACAATCCTCACGATGGTGCTCGTCAGTACCTATAGTGTGAAATCACAAATATGTGCAATAGGGACACAACTTCCTCTCTTCTGGGTACCTAGTGTGCAAAACACATCAGTGTAGTTATGGACACTTAAAGGGTCATAGCCCCTGCCAGTTCCCTCTAAGTTGACCAGTGCTCCTCGTCGTGATAGACCGGTAATGAAATATATGTCTTCGGAAGTAATTTACAAAGTCTCATCCTGTAGGTCAAACATCCCCAAATCATGATCCCAATAGTTTATCATGAACTCCAATAGATAGACATTGGCTCACATGGGTGATGTGCAAAAGAAATTTAATAACCCACTCGTTCGCAAATTATGTATGGTGGGTGCACTTTGGAGCGCTTCTTGGTCCATAATTTCATGTTCCTGTTCCCTCCATTCCAACACCATCTTCACACCTAGCAAAACAAGTAATATGATTCATCAATTTCATATAAAATTTCAAAAACATTTGCCTGTAATTAGCTTTTTATCCTTCACGCAGTACATGCGACTATCTAGTTAGACATGTCGTGTACTGTACGCGACTGTCTCTATAGGCAACCCGCATATAGAATGCGTGTATGCGATTCTTTACACTGTGAGCCCGTGTACGCACCGTGGCATGCTTTAGGATTCTTTTAACAATGAAATTGGGACTCAAAATTAATCTTTGCTATGATCAAATTGAAGAGCTCAGGGTGTAGGCTTACCTGCAACTTGCAGAGATTGATTTCATCCACTAGATTGTCCACAATGATCGAATGAAGGTAGAGGCAAAAACTTTCTTCTTATGGATAAAATTCAAATGGTGAGTTTTGTTTTGATTTTGAACTATTTATATAAATTTTATTTCTCAAAGTGGATTTTTTGCTATAGTTTGAAATCTATTCAACTAATACCATATCTCTTTTTGTTTTGAAACAGGTTTTTCATCATTATAAAGTGTTTTTTGCTCTCATAGGGTGGTTTTGACATTTCCAATGCATTTTTTGCATCTATACTCAATCCACATTAACTTTAGCAATCAACATTTTTCCACGGACTATGGTATTATAAACCATTAGTTCCCTATTTTTACCATTGTTCTTCCGTGGATAGGACCCTTTTTTCATGAGTATCCTCCTTTAAAACCTATGTTGTCTTTTGATACTCATGCCACAGCTGTTTCAGGTACAGGGGTATCCTTTTAGCTATTTTTCACGCCAAATAGAGGTTCTTTTTTAACCTCTTTTTACAAGCTATCCCTTTATAGGACTCCCCGCCCTTATGGAATTTCTTTAGGCCTAGGTCTGACTCCTTTCAAATAAACTTGACTGTCGAGTTAACTTGTCTGTTCAAGGTCATTAAGAATATGTGAATGGGAATCCGCATCGGTGGTAGGTTATCTCTTTATCGAACCATGCGGAATAATACGAGAAAGGATCCCTCTCTTTTCTATTTTGAATTGAGAAGAGTATTCTCAGGCATAGGTTTATCACTTTTTCAAACCTAAGGGACTAAATTTACAGAAAAGGAACACCTAGTATGAGCTTAGTTTTCTCTTTTTCATGCTCTGGACCTAAACATGAAAAATATTTTGAGTGTACTTTGTGTCTTTTTCATGCTCGTTAAACACTTAAGAACAAAGCAACAAGTTTATTGTTGTAAGCCCCATTTCTTGTAATCAAATGGATCTTTCCGAGTGATCTTGCTTTCCTTCACACTCATAAAACTCAAGCTATTCATGATGTTCTGGAAGGAGCATTGGGTAGGTGGTAATTTAAACTTTTTCAGACGTCCCTGACTAAGTACGAAAAAGGTTCACCTTTTCTTCTACAGAAGTTAAGAGAGTTCTTTTGTGGTATGTTTTATACTTTTTTGGCCTCAGGAGACTAAATTGGATGAAAAAGGACCCCCTAGAGTCGTCTTTGGAGTTTCCAGACTCTCTAAATGTGAAAACACCAACTGAGCATGTACTAGTTCAGGCTCATTAAATCCATGAATCAATGACACTATCAAGCATTATTTTCCCTTCTCTTCAAGCTTGTTAAAAAATGAAGAGGGATCCGAGTTGACTTTCTTGGACTTGTTAAAATTTAACAGGGAAGGTATGGAAGAAGTTTTCTCTTGTTTTCAGTAGTGGCAGCAAGTCCTCCTTGAACATATCACTCTCTATTTTTTTCGATACCCATGTCTCAGTGTTCACTTTCAGTTCAAATATTACTTCGAGTTTACTACTCCTCCTCTTGTCCATTATACCTGGGGAATATGATCATGTATCCTACATGACAGATAAGTCTAGTTGTTCTATCTATGAGTTAAAAGCTGCCTTGGGTCATCTCTGTGTCATGCTCACTATTTGAGGACTCAACCCAATTTTTGATCTTTATCCTGATCCCATCATTGTTATATATGTTATCTATTATGTCTCCCTTCTTTTTCCTAGTTCCTAGTCACTCTTGTGATCCATTGGAGGATCTATTGCCTTCCTTATCACAGCATGGTTCTGTTTCAGTACTTTCTGTTGACAAAGACCTAGAGTTTTGACAATTGTACCTCATGATTCACTTTCATCATTGGTGAATTCCTTTGCTTCAGTTGTCGATTATCACCTATTGATTGAAAAACTATTGAATCCTTTCCATGTTCAACTTCAACCTACATTTATTCACATGGCTTGGATTGTACCAGTTCTTTGGGATTGTTTATGAAGACCTTAGTTCCTCTCATATGGACTAAGTTGCATAAGATTATGTTTCATCTATGTCTACAGCTTCCAGATCTTTGAAGACTCATCATTATTGTATATTGTGGCTTCAATCCACCTTTGTAATATACATGGTCTTGTACCCGTATCATATGATGTACTCAAATGTTGTAAAGGAGATAGTGTTCCAGTATATTGAACATAGCATCCTCAGATATGACTTTGTATATGACATTATTATGTATTTGTTTCAGGTACTACCTCTGCTAAATTGGATTTCTGAGTTCTCCAAAGATAAATATTATAATGTATTTTGGCCATCGCTTCCCTTTGACCTCACACTTTAGGGGGAATCTGTTATTTACCCAAATGGCACTTCTTCGTCCGAGTGCTAACATTCCCTATGTTGGCACACAAAAGGACACTTATGGATTGAAGGTTGCCTAAAACACTATACATGGGCATGTTATGAACTACATTCATTATCCATCCAGCTTGCCATTTTTACCTTTAAATATGCCAATTGCCATACGCACCTTTGCCTATATGAAACCCGCGTACATACATGACTTTCCCTACAGCATGTTGTGTACTGTAAGCAAGTATTTGCAATTGCAACCTACGTATAGATCTATACGCGGGATTCCCTTAGAGAAACTCACATGTCATATGCGATTTTCTAGTATTAATACCTGCATACGCCTTCCTTTGACATTAAAAATAATAAATCGTGATTATTTGAGATTTGTTAAGTCCTTAACTATAACCATATTAACTGTATCAACCTCCTCAACCCTCAAACCTGCCTTATTTCACTAAGTATAAATAAAGGCCTTGGGGAGGGTATTGATCAATCATACTTGGAGAGCAAATTTATGCTGGTGGTGTCTATACATAAGTCTTTGGAGCAGTGGAACTCAGAATCCTTTGGTTGCAGAGGAGTCCTTATCTCAGGCGTTGGGTTGTAATATTAACTCATTCACTATTGTTAATAAAGAGAATCCTTCTTCCAAATGTGTTTTGAATGTCTTTGATGTATCATGATTTGATAAATATTTATGATTAAGCACTCTATATATGATTTATCTAACCTGTTCTATATACATGTATAAGCTTGCACTTGGAGGATTTTCTCTTTACAGGTGAAGGAGAAACATCGCTGAAGGATTTAGAGGAGAAGCAAAGAGGAAGAGGACAAAGCTAGGATCAACCGTCATGAATCAGGTGAGTCTATACTGTCCTCTTATTTCCTTTCTGTACTCTAAAGTTGATTTCCTGCAATTTTTATGAGTATGTTGGTAACGCCAGACCTTCAGTTATAAGGTGTTTATTCCTATACAACAGTACCAAAATGGGGATGGAAGACCAGCTGCAACAACTTATCAATGCCATCGCAGATTCATCTATGGCTACCACTATGGCGATCCGTGATTCCAAACACCAAGAATTTGGAGCGGTAAGAAGTAGATTGGAGTCTATTTTTTATATTGTGTCCAAGAAACCATCGGTGAGACCTTTGCTGCAAGACAACCTATCAATCAGAACTGAGCCCGAGGTTAGGAACATGCAAGTTCCCCCAACTACGATCAACGCTAACAATGAATAAGTGCACTAGCAGCTACACCTAGTCCAGAGTGTGATGTTGGATCTAAAAAAACTATCCGCTACAACTTTGATCGAGTTGCAGCATGGTACCGCATTGGAATTGGTGGCAAGACAAATAGAGTTGACTAAGGGATATGTTCAGTCCAGGAATACTGCTGTAAAGCGATAAAAGGAAGCAGAGGAGCTACACCAAGTCTTCATGCAGTTAGCAGAGGAGAAGTTACAAGAAATCAACCAGCTCAAGGTATCACAAGTCAAGTTGCAGCAGAAGACTGTCGAAGAGATTACCAACCTCAAAAAGGTGCAAAACTTTCTAATTGTTGAGCAGGCATAGCTATGTGCAAGGTGTAACGAAATTGAGAAAGCTATTTCTGATGCCTTCCAAAACATGTTTGACAACACCTCAACTCTCACCATAATCAAAAATGAAAAACGATTGGGGCAGACTCTAGTTCAGCTTTAGGACACTAACTTGCTGCTCCAGGCCTAGGTACAACCCACAACGTCGTCGGAGCAGGTTGTGGAGCGCAAGAACTCCATTAAAGAAATTTCCACTCGATTCAGCACCATGGAGGAAGAGGATAAAACTATTATGGAGACAACCATGTAGTTTTTTCAAAGTATTATTCAGGATAAGCAGCTTGATCAGCTGACTGCGCAGGTGTAAGAGGAAAAGGGTCAGTTGGAAACCCTAAAGACGTCACTGAAGGCCATGTCATTTATGGTGCAGATCACCTGGACTACAAAGTTGAAGGATCTACAACAAAGAGATGTCACGGCACAAGAACACCAATAAAAGCATCATGAGCAGTTCGATGAATTCAAATCGGTGGCCAGTTGGTTGTTAAGGTCATCGCCATGCTCCATGTCGTTCAAGAGAAGCGACAACTAGTTGACAGCAAGGCAAGTGAGAAGCACCCCATCCAGTAGAATCTGACTAATTGTTAGAGTATCACCAGTCAAGTCCAGCTACAGGTTCGTGAATTTGCACAACAGTTTGAATATTTTAAGGACAAGACATTGGCACACACCCTATCGACTTGACGTGGCTCAAGGGCAAGCCACAAAACTATGTTGGGGGCCTGTTGGCAAGGGGTTTGGGACAAGTGAGTTGCGCAGCATTGCGGCAGTTGTACAAGCTCACGCAGTATCGTGCAAGGGTAGATTGGAGTGATAAGCGAGAAAATAATCATTCTTGAATATTTTATGTATATTTTGACCAAGTTTTGTCGCAATAGGTCAGCAACGGTTAGAAATCAGTTATTAAGTGGACCCTTGATGTAAAGGAATAAGCCTATTTATAGATCCATTTTGGATATAGGGAGGGAGAGATAGAGATAGATGGAGGAGCAGTTGTGAACAATTGTATTGCATGCGCGATTGTAACGGATAAGATCTGGCATGATTTGTTTTATGGAGACTTTCCTGTCTTGACTGTGATTTTATCTAGGCTTCCTGCTGATGTATGCATTCTATGGTTTTGGAGAAGGATTATGTAATGTGGCATATTTGTGCAAGATTAATTTATGATGCAATACATATGGCTCAATTCTTGTCTATTGTTATAGATCTATTGTGATGTTGTCCTTCTGTTGTGTTAAAATGACATTTTATAGATGTGATTCAGTTTCTTCCTGCTATATCAATGCGATCTGTTGGTATTAAGTTGTTGTAATTTATGCTTGATGTGCTATGATGTTCCTTGAATAATGTTGCGATATTTTTATACTATATGAGATCAAATAAGTTATGATCTCCCTCCATCGGATCCCCATATCCTCCTTACTCGCTGTCGAAAACTCAGTTCTGACAGCTCTCCCTTGAGCTCCTCGGGTGAGACCTTGTCTACTCAGCCGACGTTTCCAGGCAGGGTAAGACCTATATGGACCAGTGCTTAGGGATATTGTGCTGCAGGGCATCAACAGAGTGGGAAGCCCTGTCGAAGAAGGTTTGTTGGTGGGCTTCGCCAACAATGTACTTGGAATCCAATTCATGAGTTTGAGCATTGTTATTGAGAACTAGATGTTTCAAGGCCTCCATTTTTCTTATAAATGGAATCCATGGCCATGCATTCATAAGAGAGAAATATAGAGAAAATTTATTCTACAAGAATTGTTGTGAGAACTGATCTTTCAACCCACTTTTTACCACAGTTTGGCATGCTAAGGATCCCTTGTCTTCTTCCTCTAAGAAGCAATATTTTTTCTCTATTCTTTTAATTTTCTTATCAAGAATTTGAGTTGAAAAAATTTAACCCTCTATAAGGGATTTTGTTGGGCACAATTGGAACCTTCACGTCTTAGGTGAAACTATTGTAGCAAGTTTTACCATTAGGAAAATATCATTTGGTTTAGCACACTCTTCCTCTTTCTTTTATTTTTTTTAGCACTTGTCCATTTTTATTTTTATTTCTTTATTTGATTCTTTCTTTTCCATTTGATGTATTAAACATTAACCCACATCTAACTATTGTTTCCTTATTGAACCTACAAGGACTAAAAGAGGGAAGACTACTCGCCCTTGTGACAATTCTCTCTCAATAGTATTTTGGTGACTCCACTACTATTTTTGTTTATTTAATCATATATAAGTTTCCATTTTCCTGATAACTTATTTTGGGTGTCTTGCAGGCTCATACAATTGTTGCTCATCCCTTCAACTCTTAGGATTTTCATGACCAAGGAACATTTCCACCGGTTTTTTGGGAATTTTGGTTCTTAATGTCTATTTCATGTGACTTTATCTTCAATAACCACACTACCACACAAAATTATATTCATTTGCGCATGTGCTAAACCCACACAACATGTGTAATTTCCTGAATGTGTGATTGGGCATCTGGGGTTCAAAAATTCATGCGGTTGTTCATGTGTTCATATTTCTTCGTTATTTTCATGACAAACATAGTTTCAAGGGTTTCTCAATGAACAAGAAATTAAGAAAGAACTAATAAGTTTTTTTCATTTATCTTACTAATTAAATGGCATAGCTAAACATAGGGAGCAAAAAGTCATGTTTTACATGCTATTATTCTAACGGATTTGAGGTTTTCAAGGGACCTCTTAGTTCTCAATAGAAGTTGACTACATTATCACATGCTTTATGCTCATAGAAATTATTAGTCTAGTCATTTGTTATAACTTCGTTAGTTTAATTCTTTTGATTCTTTCGTATTTATTTATTTCAATCAAAATTAGATTCATGGCATCTAATGGAGAATCTACTGTGAGAGGATTTATTGTCAACGTTTCGAACCAAGCATGGTTCATCTTCAGGACAAAGCGATGAATGGAGATTGTTCCTCTTTCATTGGTGTATTAATACAGAAATCATCACTTTCGCTTTAGATGGCCGACAAGGTTTGTCTTGTCCAAGGTTAAATTAGGGTTAATATATTTTTTATTGTTTTTTGTTTTATTTTAATTAATTTTAGGGTGAATAAACTTATTTAAAATTTTTGGGTAATAAACTTATTAAAAATTTTGGGTTAATAGATTATCTCACTTCTTCACATACAAAAAGAGACCTAAATATTTATCTTTCTCCAAGTATGATCTTTTCCTTACACTCATAAGTGATATTGGAAAATATGAACATGGTGAAAGGTTTCAAATACCTCCCTTATAACACTTAATTCATTTCATAAATATTGTAATAGTTGTCTTTTGTAAACCATCAATGCACACTTCAAGTTTAATTAGGAGTAGTGAATTATCAATGTTCACATCTCTTTGCTTTATTATGCTCTTAATTTAGTTGCAAATTTCACTTTACTTTTATTTCAATCAAATATGTGTATCTCCCACTTGAAGCACACATAAAGGGACCTAAATACTCTTCTAATCAAGTATGTTATTCATCTTGCACTCACACATGATCTAGATGAATCAGAAATATTGGAAGGTTTTAAATAGGTCTTTCTTCTCACACCTTTAATTCAAATTTGGACCTTCATTAAAACAAAATCACACTGTACTTCTCAACAAACTAAAATCCTCCATCAAGGTCACAAAACAATATTTTAGTTAGTTTAGTATTGATTGAGCTGGGCATCCAAATAATTCCCACCAATCTTATACATTTTTTAAATATAGTGGTTGTTCACTTTTAGGGGACTTATTAAATCATTCTATAATAAAGTGTGATCAAACTTGGATAAGGAGACATAGTGCCCATGGACACAAAATCCAAGGTATAGTTATTTTTTATTTTCCACATGGATCCACCCTTTGTGGAGGTGACACTTTACCTCTTGATACCGAACCCCTTATCCACACTTGACACAAGTATCTTAGTGGAAAAAACCTAGGATTATCAATGGGTGGAATTTGTGGGATGAATCTGTACCTGAGTTAAATTATGTTGGCTATTGGAAATGGTGTTATTCCTTTTAGAACACACCCCCAATACTCCTTGTTATAATTTATTATTTTATACCTTCAGTAGTTGTATTTGGTGGGTTCATAACCACATAAGAGAGTTATTGGAAGGACCAATGAATATTTTAAATGGAGGATGTTAAGTCAATATTCATAGAACATACATCTTTTATTTTTATTACACACAATGATATAAATGTAATTAAAAATAACCAACTCTTGGTATCATTTGTACAAAAACTTGAATTGTACCCATACACCTGCACACCATGTTACATATGTTATTGTGGTTAAAATACTTTTACATTTTTTTTTTTATATTCATCCTCACTCTCATTGGATCATGCAACCACAACCATTGTGGAACAAATAACCCTTAGGCATTCTCTCAGACTCCAAGGTTGTCCTCTTGTTAAAAGAGTAGTTCCCACACTACCTCCATGTAGAAGACAAGGTATATTATCACCCTAAGGGAATACTGAGGAAATCATGATAGAAACAAATTCGCTTGGCTCACCTACCATGTCACCTAAACCCTCCCCTCGACCTCCACCACCCCAACCACCACCCCTTACATCACCACCTCCACCTCTTAGAGGAACTAACCCAAAAGAAAATGGTGGGTCCATCACTTCCAATTATGGCAAGTCTAAAACTCTTAGATTTGTCCAAGATAATAAATGACCCCATTTTACATCACACATCTTGGTCAGACGTGCCCCTAAGATCCCCTTATATATTATAAAATTTGAGGGAAAACAAGGGGATGATCCAACAAACCACATAATGCCATTTCACCTTTGATGTTCATCTAGTAGCGTCATCTAGGAAATCGTTGGCCTTCAAATGTTTTAGATAAAATTTACATGTACGATGGTGAAATGCTTTTTCATATTACCACCATGGACTTATTCCACATTTGAGTCAATTCCCACCACCTTTCTCACTTATTTCCAGTTACCGATATGTCACAATATAGGATTCTAAATTCTAATAGAATCTCGACCAAAAAACTCTACACACATTGTGGATCACATCCATGAGCTGCATAGGCACAAAAAAAAAATGCAAAATCAAAATTCAAGCTGAATTATTGTTGGATTGATTCCTTGAATCACTCCTTCCTATGATTTCCAAGGGTGTAGAAACAGTTATTCTCAAAATGAAAGAAGAGGATATTCTCAAGGCCCAATATTTTGATTTAATATATGCACAGTCAGTTTATTTGTATATGATGATCCTCGATGCTCCTTGGAATCATTCTATGAAACAATATTTTCCATGACCATAACACTCTGTATATAGGATTATCAGATTTATTCCATCAGGGAAACGATTCCCAAGCACAAAACTATATTCCATAAAATGTGGCACAAAAGTATCTGTTGCAACCTCCAGCATCGATTACCCTTCAAACCATTGTGAATCCTCCATTTTTAAAATTGGCATATAGACCATACAGTCTCACATTCCCTAATACAATTTAGGAACAACTTGATCCACCAACTCCAATAGCATCGCAAGATCCTACATCCATGTCTTATAGAGAACCCAACCCGTATATTCATTACCCCATTTACAATCCATACTTCTCATTCCTTGGTCCACCTAGCTCTCAGCCCATGAATCATTCTATATTTAATCTAATAATACCTTCTCCTACACAATAGGATCAAACATTTAAGTAGTTAAATGTAGTGAAACCTCATAATTCATAGAATTAGGGGAAGAAGAAAGCAAATAATAGGCATAACTAGAAACAAGGGTAGGGGGAATCCTCCTCACCAACAAAACCATAACATAGAAAACATACTAAGGGGACCAATAATCCCCCCAAGCAAGGGAAGAATTCCAACCTAAGAACAAATTTTCCTTGCTCCATGTGTGGAGAGTATGGGTGTTACACACATCATTTCTTGTTGATACCAGAGTGTCAACCAATGATTGAGGATAGGAAAAATGATACCACCAACCCTCCTCAATAAAAAACACACCAAAGCCCCAATATGTTTTGTTGCAACAACCATTCACCAATTAGAGAGTGGTTTATCATCAGCAAGAACACCGCCCCCAAAATGAAACCTTCCAAAAAATCTACATGAACACGGTTTATATCAATCTTCATACTCGTAACGAAGGATATGGAATGCTTAACCCTTCACAAAGGGAGAATGTACCTACTACCACCAATTGACCTCTATAGATATCATGTCCCAATAGTGGATAGATCCCTCAGATCCCAAAGTCAACACTTTGATGAACTACCCATAACCCCCATGTAAAGTTTTCTCACAAGTACAACATTATGTATGATTTGGCCTAATCACCCACTACCATGTTGACATTAGAATTTCTACAGCCTTGCCCTTCCTAGAAGAAGGAACTACTATCTGCATTAGGAGAAATCAACCCATATAATTTATGCTTAATGACCTTCAACATTGATAGTAGTGAATCACATCCACCCTCATCAATCACTTTCAATTTCCCATCAATATCAAGAACATTATCATTTATCAATGCTTAATAATGAAGGATTTCCTACTTGTATGATGTCAACACATGTTTGGAAGCATATTGGATCACCGTACTTTAGCACCCTATGCAGATATGTATGAATTTTATTTGAAAGTCACACGATTGTATTAGTGGTGGGGCCACCTACATTCTATGAAAAATTTCAAGGCTCATAACAATTCTCTTGACTCCAAAATTAGAATTAGACACCTCGCATGCTTGGGAGAATTCAGTATCCCACTTCATGTACTTGGAAAACCAATTCATGAGTTGGAGCATTGATATTGATAAATAGATGTTTCAAGGCCTCCATTTGGCCTATAAATGGAATATTTGGCCATGCATTCATAAGAGAGAAATATAGAGAAACGTTATTTTGCAAGAGTTGGTGTGAGAACTCATGTTTCAACCCACTTTGTACCACAATTTGGCATGCTAAGGATCCCTTGTCTTCTTCCTCTAAGAAGAAATATTTTTTCTCTTTTCTTTTAAGTTTCTTATCAAGCATTTGAGTTGAGAAAATGTGACCCTCCCTAAGGGATTTTGTTGGGTACAATTGGAACCTTCACCTCTTAGGTGAAACTATTATAACAAGTTTTGCCATTAGGAAAATATCATTTGGTTTAACACACTCTTCCTCTTTATTTTATTTTTGTTTAGCACTTGTCCATTTTTATTTTTATTTCTTTGTTTGATTCTTTCTTTTCCATTTTATGTATTGAACACTAACCCACATCTAACTATTGTTTACTTGTTGCAACCTACAAGGACTAAACGAGGGAAGACAACTCAACCTTGTGACAATTCTCTCTCAATATTATTTTGGCGACTCCACTAATATTTTTGTTTATTTAATAATATATAGGTTTCCATTTTCCTGATAACTTATTTGGCGTGTCTCGCAGGCTCATACAATTGTTTCTCATCCATTCAACTCTCAGGATTTGAATGACCAAGGAACATTTCCACTAGTTTCTTAGGAATTGTGGTTCCCACTGTCTATTTCATGTGATTTTATCTTCAATTGTCACACTACCACACAAAATTCTATTCATTTGCACATGTGGTAAACCCATAAAACATGTGTAATTTCCTGCATGTGTGGCTGGGCATCTGTGGTTCAAAAATTCATGCGCTTGTTCATTTTTTCATCTTTCTTAATTATTTTCATGACAAAAACAGTTTCAAGGGTTTCTCAATGAACAAGAAATTAAGAAACAATTGAGAAGTTGTTTGCATTTCTATTAGTAATTAAATGGCATAGTTAAACATAGGGAGTAAAAATTCATGTTTTACATGCTATTATGCTAACGAATTTGAGGTTTTCAAGGGACCTCTTAGTTCTCACTAGAAGTTGACTACATAATCACAAGCTTTATGCTCATAGAAATTATTAGTCTAGGAATTTGTTATAACTTCATTAGTTTAATTCTTATTGATTCTTGCATATTTATTGATTTCAATTAAAGTTCGATTATCTCACTTCTTTACATACAAAAAGAGACATAAAGATTTGTCTTGCTCCAAGTATGAAATTTTCCTTACACTCATAAGTGAGCTTGGAAAATATGAACGTGGTGAAAGCTTTCAAATACCTCCCTTATAACACTTAATTCATTTCATAAATCTTGTATTAGTTGTCTTTTGCAAAGCATCAATGCACACTTCAAGTTTAACTAGGAGTAGTGAATTATCAATGTTCACATCTCTTTGCTTTATTATGCTCTTAAGTTAGTTGCAAATTTCGCTTTAATTTTCTTTCAATCACATCTGTGTATCTCCAACTTGAAGCACACATAAATTGACCTAAATATTCTTTCTAATCAAGTATTCTATTTATCTTGCACTCACACATGATCTCGATGAATCAGAAATATTGGAAGGTTTGAAATAGGTCTCTCTTATCACACCTTTAATTCAAATTTGGACCTTCATAAAATCAAAATCACACTGTACTTCTCAACCCACTAAAATCCTCCATCAAGGTCACAAAACAATATTTTAGTTAGTTTAGGATTGATTGGGCTGGGCATCCAAATAATGCCCACCAATCTTCTACATTTTTTAAACATAGTGGTTGTTGATGTTTACCGGACTTATTAAATCATTCTATAAGAAAGTGTGATAAAATTTGGATAAGGAGACACATTTCCCAAGGACACAAAATCCAAGGTATAGTTGTTTTTATTTTCCACATGGATCCACCCAACTCTTTGTGGAGGTGACACTTTACCGCTTGATACCGAACCCCTTATCCACACTTGACACAAGTATCTTAGTGGATAAAACCTAGGATTATAAATGGGTGGAATTTGTGGGATGATTTTTTTCTTGAGTTAAATTATGTTGGGTATTAGAAATGGTGTTATTCCTTTTATAACACAGCCCCAGTACCCCTTGTTATAACTGATTTCTTCATACCTTCACTAGTTTTATTTGGTCAGTTCATAACCACATATAAGAAAGTTATTGGAAGGACCAATGAATATTTTAAATGGAGGATGTTAATTCAATCATATAACATAAATATTTTATTTTTATTACACACGACAATGTAAATGTAATTAAAAAGAACCAACTCTTGGTATCACTTGCACAAAACTTGAATTTTACCCATACACCTGCACACCATGTTGCATATGTTATTGTGGTTAAAATATTTTTGCATTTTTTTTATTTACATTCATCCTCACTCTCATTAGATCATGCAACCAAAACCATTTTGGAACAAATAACCCTTAGGCATTCTCTCACACTCCAAGGTTAACCTCTTGTTCAAGGAGTAGTTCCCACACTCCCTCCATGTAGAACACAAGGGATACCATCATCTTGAGGGAATACTAGGGAAATCATGATAGAAACAAATTTTATTGGCTCAACTATCATATCACCTACACCCTCCCCTCCACCTCGACCACCCCAACCACCACCCCTTACATCACCACCTCCATCTCTTAGAGGAAGTAACACGAAAGAAAATTGTGGGTCCATCACTTCCAATTATCGTGAGTCAAAAAATACTATATTTATCCAAGATAATAAATGACCCCATTTTACATGACGTATCTTGGTCAGACATGCCCCTAATATCCCCTTATATATTATAAATTTTGATGGAAAACAAGGGGATGATCCAACAAACCACGTGATGCCATTTCACCTTTGGTGTTCGTTTAATAGTGTCGTCGAGGAAATAATCGGCCTTCAAATGTTTTAGATAAAATTCACATGTACGATAGTCAAATGGTTTGTCATATTACCACCGTGGACTTATTCCACATTTGAGTCAACTCCCACCACCTTTCTCACTTATTTCTAGTTATCGATATGTCACAATATAGGATTCTAAATTCTAATATAATCTTGACAAAAAAAATCTATACACATCATGGATCACATCCATGAGTGGCATAGGCACAAAAAAATATGCAAAATCAAAATTCAAGCTGAATTCTTCTTGGATTTATTCCTTAAATCAGTCCTTCCTATGATCACCAAGGATGTCGAAACCACTATGCTCAAAATGGAAGAAGAGGATATTCTCAAGGCCCAATATTTTGATTTAATAGATGCACAAAAAATGTATTTGTAAATGATCATCCTCGATGTGCCTCAGCGTCGTTCTATGAACCAATATTTTCCATGCCAATAACACTATGTCTATAGGACTATTAGAGTTATTTCATTAGGAAAACATTTCCCAGCCACAAAACTATATTCCATACAATGTGGCACGGAAGTATCTATTGCAACCTCCAACATTGTCGACCCTTCAAACCATTATGAATCCTCCATTTGTATAATTGAAATATAGACCATATAGTCTCAGATTCCCTAATACAATTTAGGCAAAACTTGATCCACCAACTCCAATAGCATCACAAGATCCTACATCCATGTCTTATAGAGAACCCAACCCATATATTCATTACCCCATTTGCAATCCATAGTTCTCATTCCTTGGTCCACGTAGCTCTGACCCCATGAATCATTCTAGAGTTAATCTAATAACACCTTCTCCTACACAATAGGATGAAACATTTAAGCAGTTAAATGTAGCGAATCCTCATAATTCATAGAATTAGGGGAAGAAGAAAGCAAAGAATATGCATAACTAGTAATAAGGGCAGGGGCGAATCCCCCTCCCCAAAAAAGACATAACATAGAACAAATACTAAGGGAACCAATAATCCCACCAAGCAAGGGAAGAATTCCAACCTAAGAACAAATTTTCCTTGCTCCATTTGTGGAGAGTATGGATTTTACACACTGTTGGGCACCCTATATGCAATTTCATTAAAGCCAACATACAGAGTGTTCAATATAAATTGTCAACCCAGGGAAGTATCTTATTTCAAGGATAATATGCACTGTCAATGCTTTAAACACTAGGTAGCTGATGTTGTAAATAAATGATCCTACTTTCATGTTCAGCCACACTCATCCCATAATCCACTTAATATAGTTTGCCTTCTCAAGAATATGATCACAAGTACCTTCTTACGATTCTTAATCTAGAATTAAAAATCCAGGAAATAACATCTAGATTACTTTTGTATAAAGTAAAATCCCTAATTACCAAGCCATCTATAGATCCATCCAACTATCTTGATTCAGCTATTCTATAAATTCAAAGTACATGAATTAAATTCTGCAATCATAAATGCGAGGGAACAAACTGCAAAGATCTAAAGAAAACAACAATGGAAAGAACTAGGGATGAACAGGGCTGTTACAGCTATCACACAGTTGCATAAAAGAAATTTAATCTATATATTCAACTGACACACCACAACACTACAGTTTTACAAGAGATGCAATTACTGATCATTCAAATGACACAGAGAAAGTCGATAACTGTTGCAGCTTACTGTAAATAAAGGAAGTTATCATAAAATCACACAACAGAATAAATAAAATACCTAATTAACTCAGCAATCCCTGTGGGGATGTGGGCCTAGCCTTCACACAGAGATGCTGGAAGTAACACACATTAAAACGCTAAGATCTGAAGAATCAAAGTCCTTGTATTGAAAGTGGCAGATGAGCACACAACATTAGTCACGGTTGATACAATAATTTGGTTAATTTTTCAACCCTTGGCTCACAATAGTTCCTAGTATTTATACAATTACAATCATAACATATTCCTACTATTATCGGGCCGCCATGAATATCTCTGATCTTCAGGCTACCCTAATTACAATGAGTTGTTACAGTCATGGCAAGATGAGAGCAAAAGGTATAGGAAAGCTGTTATTCAAGCTAGAAATAATGATCATGATTGATTGAGAATATACTTCATGGATTGCAGCTAATTTTGGGTAGCATCACACTATTGCCTCTAAATCTGTTGTAGCTTGTTGCAGCTACCCTTGTACAGCTTGTGTGGAATAATACCCTTGGACCACGTTCTTTGGGAAACGATGGAATGGATGGAGATCAAATCAGTAATGAATTTCCATCCCTCCTTTGGCATGTTCATCCCACTACACCTGTATCCTTTACATCTCGAATTATCTTTATAAAACCACCATATGTTAGCATAATTTAAGATCTAAAACCCTGATTACAGCAATCCTAAGAATTAATGAAATAAGACAATAATTAACCATACCTCTATGACTTGAGGGACCAAGTGAAGGAAAAAAATCTGTTTAGTATGCATAATAGAGTAGGATGAGGAAAAAAGAGGTAGAGGTCAAAAAGGGGTCATTTTTGGGCCCAACACACACAACATTTTTTGTTGATAAAAGAGTGTCAACAAATGATTGACGCTAGGAAAAATGCTACCACCAACCCCCCTCAATAAAAAACACACCAAAACTCCAAAACGTTGTGTTACAACAACCATTCACCAATCAGGGAGTGGTTTATCATCAACAAGAACCCAGTTCCCCAAATGCAACCTTCCAAAAAATCTACATGAATACGGTTCATATCAATATTCATACTCTTGAAAAAGGATATGGAATGCCTAACCCTCCATAAAGGGAGAATGTACCTGCTACAAACAATGGACCTCTATAGATATCATGTCCCAGTAGTGACCATATCCCTTAGATCCCAAAGTCGACACTTTGATGAACTGCCCATAACCCCCATGTAAAATTTACTCACAAGTACAACATTATGGATGATTTCGCCTAATCACCCACCACCATGTTGACATTAGAATTAGTTCTACATCCTTGCCCTTCCTAGAATAAGTAACTATTATCTGCATAAGGAGAAATCAACCCATCTAATTAACGCTTAATGACCTTCAACCTTGATAGCAGTGAATCACATCCACCCTCATCAGTCACTTTTCAATTTCCCATCAATATCAAGAACATTATCATTCATCAATGCTTAATAACAAAGGAGTTCCTACTTGTGTGATGTAAACACATGTTTAGAAGCATATTGGATCACCGTACTTTGTCCCTTCATATATCTCCCTCTATGCTTATGATGGGATACCAGCCAAACCGTAGGGTTTGTATCGAAACATCCCCATTGAGTTGGGAAACAAAATGGTACTCTTGGATGTCGAAGTAGTTGATTCTAAACTTAATTAAAACATCCTTTTGGGACATAGCTACATGTACACCATGAATTTAGTTGCTTCATTAGTATTCTACATCATGATGTTTCCACACAATGGGAAAATAGTCACCCTTGAATAGTTTACATACTATGTGTTGGAGACATTTACAACCATACACACTCTTTTTGGTCAAATTGGCCTAGTTAAAACATTATCCTAAGTTTTATTGACTTAATTGACATCAGAGGAGCACTGTATGACATCAACATGAGCACACTCATGCCTACCTTTAGTCAAGGAATCTAACTAAGCATTCTCTTACATTCGAGGAGGCTAACTGGAGCACTCCGGGGGTGATATAAGTGTCATAAATTCCCCATATTTCTAACTGATGGTTATAATCAGTTAAAGAGAGTAGTGAAGGAACCCTCCTTCATTAAAATGATTATTTAATGGTGTTTAGTGAACTAGATTCAACAGAGTCACTGCCAACCACTTTTGATGGTCAGTTACACTTCAGTTAACCTCATCAGGGTTCATTGTAGTCATTGATGCACTACCACTTGTTGGTTGGATTGCAGTGACATGTGTCTGAGCTACTTTCAGTTAGACTCAGTCATTTATTGCACTCCGAATTCAGTTAGGGCTCAATTGAGTCAATTAGGGTTTTTATCAGTGGTTAACTTGAGTGTTGACTATGGCTTACATTCAGTTAAGCTAGACTCACTCATTCAATTCAAATGACCTCCTTGGGAATTCGAATTGTCTTGGCATTCATGCTTCTGGCATGATCATTGTATTGTATTATTCATTATTCATTTTATTATACAGAGCTGCTACTTCCATTGTAGCACCATTTTGCCAATTTTATGATTATCTGTCAGTATTCTTTGTGAGACTGTGTTTTCAGTTCCTACACCACTGTGACAAATTAATACTATGAGCCTTGGTCTAACTCAAACGCTGACAACTTCATACCCACTATAAGATTAAAAAATCATTCATCCTACATAGACATTGGTTTAGGAATTTACAAAGACTCCATATTGTTGGGTGCATATTTTTTCCCTCCACCAATTACTCCACCATCCACGCATGGTCTCATGTGCACTATCTTCACATCATAAGAGAAGGTATAATCCCCCTCTACATAGATATCTAAACCTCAATAGAATCACCATACTAAAGAGATCATCACTCCTTCACCTCCTCTAGCACAGCCACCTGTGGTTCAAATCCCCTTCTTATTCCCCCCCCCCCTTGTGATTACAAGGAACCCCAATCATTGATACACTCACAATGTCTAGGATCAATTTGGGAAGATGGGTTTGGCACTGTGACACCACCATATCCAAAAATAGTACCAAATACATACACTCGTTTTAATTTCACTCTGGTTTCACCCAAAGGTGCACCAACAATAGCGATTCTGGGACTAGTTCCACCTATGACAATATCATCACTAGTTACACACAGAACCAATGTTGGGGGCATCAAGCAAAAGAAAATGAAATCCCTCATGACACCAAGTACCCCCCTGCAACAAGAGTCAAACAAGCATGCACCCTATGTGGTAGAAAATGGCACACAATAAAACTTTTCCCTACATTGTTGGAGCTTAGCAATTTTCTCAACACACCCATTATTGTTACCCACGTAGTGATTTCTTTAGTAGGGCACACTCTAACCACTTCTTCAGTGACCAATTCCAAACCAAAGAATAATACATTGCGCACAAATTATATGTGCACAATTTCTTCGCAATTTGATCACTACACGCATCATTGCACCAAACTCCCTTTATTTCAATATGCATTAGCAACAATCCATCTCCCACACCCCATCATTGAGAAACCTTGGCTAGTCTCCCATGAGATCACCTCAATCAACTTTGTTACTGCATCAAAGGAAAAATAGGAACACAAAAGCTGCTTGTTATTTGGGCATTATACTCACATGATCCCAACTAATAGGTGTGGATTTCCACCCAACCACACTTTCCAACCACCAATCCTAACCCATACACTCATTTAATCATGTACTACTCACCCATGTAGGTCATGTGGGTTTTTAACTCATTACTTATTGCAGTGCCCCATTTTGCACATAGAGTGAATTTCCCTCTTTGAACAAATGTGGTTACAACACAACCTTTCTCATACCCCAAGAAACCCACCATATTTTCCTCTTGAGGAGATATTATTTCCCACACATGATACAACCGATCACATTGATATCCTAAATAGACTTTCTCTTCAGCAACTCGCGTGGATACATGTGACTTTTTCTTCAAAAGTCATGTGGTTGCACCAACGGTGGGACCACCTACATTCCACAATGTATTCAAGGCCATAACAACTCTTTTGACTCCAAAATATGAATTGGACTCCTCATGTGCTTGAAAATATTCAATATCCTCCTTCATGTGCTTGGAAAACCACTTCATCATTTGGAGCATTCACATTGAGAACTATATGTTTCAAGGCCTCCATTTTTCCTATAAAAGGAAGCCATGGGCTGCATTTATAAGAGAGAAATATAGAGAAAAGTAATGTTGCAATAATTGGTGTGAGAGATATTTCAATGCACTTATTACCAAAAATTGGCTTTCTAAAGATCCCTTTCCTTCTTCCTCTAAGAAGACAGATTTTTTTCTCCATTGTTCTAAGCTTGTCATCAAGCATTTATGTGGAAAAAAAGGGACCCTCCTGAAAGGATTCTATTGGATATCATTGGAGCTTTCACCTCCTAGGTGACACTATTGTAACAAGTGTTACCATTAGGTAAATATCATTTATTTTAACACACTCTTCCTTTTTATTTTATTTTTTCTTAGCACTTGTCCATTTTTATTTGTTTGAGTATTTCTTTATCATTTGATGTATAGAATACTAACTGACATCTAACTAATGTTTCCTTGTTGCAACCTACACGAACTAAAATAGAGAATACTACTCACCCTTGGGACAATTTCCCCTAAACAATGCCACGTGTTTGACTTTTCATAATGTAGAACCCTCTTATGGTAACCTCCTCTTCCCCCTTCTATTACAAATTATATGATTCTTTGGCCATCAAATGTCTTATTGACAAGGAGAAAAGGGACTCACCCATTTCCCCATATATCACATCACTACCGGGACCCACTCTACATGTTATTGATCTATTCATATATCGTGATATCCCTATTCCAACTTAGAGTTGCATGTTAGACCTAGGGATTGTTTTTATTGATGTGTGTTCTCTTCTCTTTTTCTTCATTTCGCACCAAAATATTGGCTAATCCTAAATGAAAATAATCTACAAGGTCTAAAACTTAGATTATGGTTAGGAAAATTATTTTAGGAAAACCCATTTTTCCTTGTATGTTTAATATCATAAATTTTGTTGGGGTGAAGGAACGTTTTCAACTATATGACGCATATCCGAACTATAATTCAATAAGAAAACGAGGTGGTATATTTAAGCTACGAGAGGACACAAGTATGATCTCAACATATGCATATTTACATTATTTCTCATTTCTATAACAATCACATAGTGTATTTAATTATTCCTAGCATAACTAAAACTAACAAGAATCATGTTTTGAGATGTCATTCCCTTCATGTCACACCACATCACATATGTCATTATTAACACTAAGAACATAACTAGAATCATAAGATTATTACATAATTCCATTCATTATCATCACATAATATCATCATGATAAAATATCATATAACATCTAGTATACATACAATCATCTTTATTTACATATGATTACATGTGGTATCACATCTAAAATACATCACATACCTATGCATGGTCACCTCGAGCATTTGGAGATCAACAATATCAATTAGTCTGAAAATTGAATTAGTCTAAAAATTGAGGCAAATGTAAAACATGTCAAGAATAAAAATAGTTTAAAAGTAAAACTTATAGGAATAAATTTATCCCTTTAACACTTACATATATGTGAGCATATATGTTTTCACATAACTTAAATATGGTGATGAACTTCCTAAAACTTTATTATGTAATAATTTTGATCATTTAAACCCATTACATAATGAAAGTCCAAAAAGTTCATCACTACGTGCATATATGCTAAACTAGTAGTTTCAATTAAAATAGTGGTTAAAACTAAATTAAAATAAGTACAATGATTTTCTAAGTATTTTAGAAATTTTTTAAATATCATCAAAATTTATGAAAAAATTATTCACATGCATAACGTAAAATCAACACCAACATGGAACATTGAAATGAATTTACACTAAACGAATAGGTGGTTTATTTCTTTGAGAATGTATTTGATGACAAAGTGTGTTTAGTGTTGAATGGTAAATATCTAAATGAATCATATGAACAAATGCATAATTATAAATTCATATGCTGAATAAACACTTAATTATACTATATGTTACTTTAACTTTGAAAATAAAAGTATTGTGTTGTTATTAGGGAAGTGTTATTTAACATAATATTTAATACTTGAATGTTAGAATTTTGTTTAAATTATTTATTTTATGATATATGATAATAGTGTTGTTATTAGGGAGAGTGTTATTTAACACCAACCTAGATCCAAATCCTAGGCTCTATCAAGCGCCGAGAGGGATCAAATCTCCCGAGGTTTGCAAACCTCCTTAAGTGCAATACCTAAGAAGAGGTTTGCACCTCGAGAGATTTGATCCCTCTCGGTGCTTGATAGAGCCTAGGATTTGGATCTAGGCTGGTTTCAGTCATGGGGGGTGACACAAAACTAGAGTTTGATCAACATTGTAAGGAACATGTTAAGTTGAAAACACAGATAGATTTGTGAGGATTATCTCAATGTAACATTATCTCGATATTGTTTTTGTCGATCTGCATTTGGGATCATATTAGTTATTGGAACTACTTGAAATTGGACTATGTCATCAACACATTGCTCGTTGACCATTACACATTGAGCATTTTCTAGAGTTGGTTCCGTTGGTATAATGGTTGAAATTTGTCTTTGTCGTTCGACATTTTCTTTTTTTTGTTGTTCTGCAAACTGATTTCTTGCTTCTTCCAATTGCTTCGAATTTTTCTCTCGATACGCTCTTTGATGATCAGTGTTTCGTTTTCTTTGTTCTTCTCGTTCTTGTACCGTCAATTCATGCAACTTTTTTTTTCGATATTCTTTTTGTCAATCTGAATTTGGGATCATATTAGTAATTGGACCTACTTGAAATTGGACCATGTCATCAACGTGTTGCTCGCTGACCACTAGACGTTGAGCATCTTCCACAGTAGGTTCCACTAGTATGTTGGTTGAATTTTGTATTTCTCGTTCAACATCCTGATTTTTTTGTTGTTCTATAAATTGTTTTCTTGCTTCTTCCAATTGCTTCGACCTTCTCTCTCGATATTCTCTTTGTCGATCAACATTTCGTTTTCTTTGTTCTTCTCGTTCTTGTGCTGTCAATTCGGTCAACTTTCTTTTTCGATATTCTTTTTTTCGATTTGCATTTGGGATCATATTAGTAATTGGAACAGCTTGAAATTGGACCATGCCATCAACACTTTGCTCTCTAATCGTTACATGTTGAGCATCTTCCACAGTTGCTTCCACTGGTATATTGGTTGAATTTTGTCTTTGTCATTCGACATTCTAATTTTTTTGTTGTTTTGCAAATTGATTTCTTGCTTCTTCCAATTGCTTCGACTTTCTCTCTCGATATGCTCTTTGTCGATCAGCATTTCGTTTTCTTTGTTCTTCTCATTCTTGTCCTGTCAATCCATCCGTAAGAATTTATGGGATCATATTAGTAATTGGACCTACTTGAAATTGAACCATGTCCTCAATGTGTTGCTCGCTGACCATTAGACGTTGAGCATCTTCCACAGTAGGTTCCACTGGTATGTTGGTTGAAATTTGTATTTCCTGTTCAACATTTTGATTTTTTGTTGTTCTATAAATTGCTTTATTGCTTCTTCCAATTGCTTCGACCTTCTCTCTCGATATTCTCTTTGTCGATCAGCATTTCGTTTTCTTTGTTCTTCTCGTTCTTGTGCTGTCAATTCGGTCAACTTTCTTTTTCGATATTCTTTTTGTCGATTTTCATTTGGGATCATATTAGTAATTGGAACAGCTTGAAATTGGACCATGCCATCAACACTTTGCTCTCTGATCGTTACACATTGAGCATCTTCCACAGTTGCTTCCACTGGTATATTGGTTGAATTTTGTCTTTGTCGTTCGGCATTCTGATTTTTTTGTTGTTCTACAAATTGATTTCTTGCTTCTTCCAATTGCTTCGACTTTCTCGCTCGATATGCTCTTTGTCGATCAGCGTTTCATTTTCTTTGTTCTTTTTGTTCTTGTGCTGTCAATCCGTCCAATTTTCTTGTTCGATATTCTGTTTATCGGGATGTATGTTCTTTATTTCGTTCTTCTCCTTCTTCTGATGTCATTTCGTTAGATTTTCTTCCTTGATATGCTTCTTGACATTCGGTGTTTTGTATTTTTTGTCCCTTTCTTGTTTGTCTCATAGCATCTTCCATTTTTAGGTTAGACTCTGTATAGAAAATGACAATCATTATATATACAGTAATTTTTTTAAGCAATGAAATCTACAATGAAATTCATGTGCTGAAGTAATAATAGCTACACAAAAACACAATACAGTGAAAACTATGAAATTTTAAAGAAAAACCATACACTTAATTCTATGCAAATTTAAAACTCAATACATTTTTTTAAAATTAAGTAATTTGAGAGGATTGAACCTTCAACCTCATGCCCATTATCCTAACAACCTTACCACTATACCACAGGTACTTCTTATTTTTAATAGTAAGAAAAATATTTATAAACTTAAATAATATTGTATTTGGTGAAAATAAAGGAAATGTTGATCAAGAGGATTTGATCCCATGACCTACCTCTAAGCACATCAATGTGTTACCAATGGAATACTAATATATGGACCTAATATATTACTTTTTGGATATGTATGTTATCCTGCCTCTATTTTGGCAATCTGCCATCTGCCTGTGAACCTGATTCAATATATTCAATGGCATCAAAGTAATATTTAGTAACCATAGTTGGATAAAACATGTTAGATTGATCCCAATGGTTTTGGAATTTTGTGAGCCACCTTTCTTGTATGGAGATAAATTAGATTATTTCTTGTATGGCGATAAACAAATTAGATTATATATGTTTTTTCCAAAGGAGAATATATTTTGCCCCTTTTCAAAAGATATGTATGGATATTATATTATACTTACACAGACTTGCCTGTAGTATTAAAAAGAAACATATTTTCAGTATTTAGAGCCGATTTTAACTTTTCTCTGCTAACTGAAAGCAACTTGATGCCTTGTGCATTTAAATTTTACTTTTGTACTTTTGACCGTCAAGCTCTTTCTCACATGAATTTGTGGCAAGAAATTATTTTCCCTCGATAAACTACTTCGAAAACAAATATGTGTCTCTTGAGGAAAACAAAAAGTCAACGTCGCAGTCAAAGACACTACAACATTAACACAGCTTCTTAAAATGTTACAACATCTAAAAGATATAAAACTACCATTATATAAAAATCCAATAAAGAATGCATATATCACAAACATTAATCGCTTTGTTGAGCAGTCAATACTCCTCTTGCAATGATAACATCGACGAGAATGGCATGAGCCTGCATCTGATGGGTGCCACACGGAGATGGCAGCGAGGAGGAGGATGGCAAAACATTGAAACACAAAGAGCGCAGAGTGTGGGAGTCTTCCGGCTTGTACTTGAAAACAGAAGATTAAGAGTTTTTGAGGAAGGAAAATAATGTGGTTTGCGGTGATACTTGAACTGCTTTGATTGTAGATTAGATGGAAACTTAGTGGTTTCCAATGTTGGGGATAGCGAAGCAATTATTAACAGAAAAAAGGGAGAAGTCGAAGCTCAGACACGTGATAGAGCCCTAGCAATGCCGAGCAAAAATGCAGGAAGAATCTGAGTGGACGTAAATGCAGAAAGAATCTGGTCCAATATTTAAATATAATAAATAGAGCAGGTATAATCTAACTATATAATAGTGTCAGCGTCCTTCCTTGTTGTCTGTTCATTCTTTGTTCGGTTAAGCGTAAGAATCCTTGTCTCTTGCTATCGGGCTGGCTCTGCCAGATCCTCCTCTCAGTTGTACACACTTTTGTGTTTACTGGTGTTGACAGGTGCAGTTGGTCTCAATGAGGTGTGTGATCCTGTGATTTGTCCCGTATATAAGGGGGTATAGGGTTATTTTGTGAGTAGGAAGGTGAGTTTAGAAATAGATGCATGTATGCTTAAATGGGAGACTGGGTAATGCAAACTAAATGGGAATGCGTTAAAAATGGTAATGCGTACTGGGGAATCTGGGGAACATCTTTCATGTAAGGGTATATTTTTAGCGTTCATTATATATGTTATTATCACCAATTGGCTCGGCACCTTTTAAGAATCTGAGTTTGGCGAATTTATAGAGCCCTAGCAATGCCGAGCGAAAATGGAGGAAGAATTTGAGTGGACATAAATGCAGGAAGAATCTGAGTTTGGCATGAGCCTTTATTTTAAGTATGCATATAAATTGGGTCTGCGTGAGCCTGCCATATGGAGATGGCAGCGAGGAGGAGGATGGAAAAACATTGAAACGCAGAGAGCGCAGAGCCTTGTTATTCAAATTGGAGTCTAAGTATGCATGCCATTTTTTTAAGCTATAGAGAGCACAGAGCCTTGTTATTCAAATTGGAATCTAAGGGAAGGTAGGATTCAAATTATGGTGAGCCGCAAAAGTAACAAAAAGAGTCCCTTAATCATGTCGATCTTCTGTGTGGTTTGAACCTGGATATTAGCTACAGAATATCTAAAAACTAAGCACCCATGAGGTTGATACTTTTAAAAAAAGAAAATTATTTCTTTAATAGTTTATGTGCTACTAAAATTAAGTGGCTCGACTATCAGCCACAGAATATGAAAATAATTTGAACATGGATATCAACCACATAATATCTAAAGAATATCTAAATAATACAAATATTACCGACAAAAAGAATACCTAAAGAATATATGAATTGATTGTCGATTAGCAAATTTAAAATTCTTACCTGGGTTTATTGTTGCTGTCACAGTAGTTGTTGATGTTGCTGGATCAAGATAGCTAGCTATGATGTAGTTTGTGATACTTCTTTCTATTTATATAGTTGTTGTTTTTTTTCTTCTAATTTTTTTTTTTTTTTATAGCCCACCTAACATTATGTTCTATTTTTTTTTATAGCCGACATAACATTATGTAACGTTACGTAACGTTACAAGATCTACCCCATACTGGGCTGTAGAGTGCCTCTCGGCGCAATAATATTTTATACTTGAATGTTTGAATTTTGTTTAAATTATTTATTTTATGATATATGATAATGGTTATGTTAATGAAAAAATATTTTTAAATGTTTATTAGTATTTTATTATCATGATTAAAATTGATGATAAACATAACATCAAAATTAGCACGATTCCATTCCTTAATAATGAATAACAGAGATAAATAACAATCCTTGTCTAGGGAGGAACCTCCTTACATAATGTACTTGTGTACCCAAGATAAGACAATATACAATGATGAAACTTTTCAATATTTGAATTATTTATGGCACATCTAAAAAACTTCATCACCAGGTTTTAAGATTGATGCTTTATCGAGTGCATGAGTGAGGCTCTCATGCTATGGGGCTGCTAGGGTTTAGGTTGAAGGTGACGGCGATGGTGTAGGCTGTCAGAGAGAGGGTACGGCTGGTCAAGGCCTCTAGCTATGGCTAGGGGTCTGCTCTGGCCGAGTGTTCTTCTTTCTCCAAGACATTTGTCTTTGTCTTGCGCCGTGGTTTCATGATGGAAGGGTTTTGAATAGGCTGTTAGCTACCTGTGACAGAGGCTGGCTGTTGGGTTTTTTGAGGTTTGAAGAAGTCTGAAGGGCGTCTTGACTGCTACGGTTTCCCATCCTGGCAGTAATGGAGGATCTGGACGTGGTTGATTATTCTAGTGACAGGTTGGAGAGCTCTAACATATGGGATATGCCAGGTGGAGGGGTGATAGAGTAGATGGTGGACATCCCTAGATTGGGTCAGGAGGCCCTAGTTCCGGCTAGTTTTGTGCCGTTGGGGTTGGAAGACGTTACTTCCCCTTCTGATTTTCTTGTTTTCTCGTCAGCGAAGCAGTTACTGACTGATTCCCATGTGGATTCCTATTCTCAGTTGCCTGATGTTCTGTTGGGGACCTCGAGCTGAAGGGAAGTGGGAGTTTTCTTTTCCCGGAACTTAGGGTTTTTGGCCTCGATTTTTCAGGGAGGGTTTGAGGCAGTGGAGGGTTGTGATCAGGTGATAGCAGATGGGGAGGCTGGTCAGGTTCTGCAGGGAAAGGGATCAAGCGGAGAAACCTTGGAGGAAGAATGGAGGGTGCCGTTGGATGTAGCTGAGCAGCGAGGGTTTGGATCCCCCAGAAGGGACCTCTCTGCTAGTTGTTTAGGGGACTCGGGTGATTTTGATGGGAGGCTAGATGTGGATAGTGGTACAATAAAGAGACGGTGGAAGAATTGGGTTAAAATGAAGCAGATTCAGAATTATGCGGTTGGAGAAGATTTAGCCTGGGATAGTGTGTTGAAGATGGCGAAGTGTACTCTGGTCAGGAGGGTTGTGGGGAGAAATTTTGCTAAAAAGACTGTTCAAGACTGGGCTGCGGCTTCTTGGGGTAAACAGCTTGGTTATGCTCCGGTGGTTGAGATGCTGAACAAAGGTTGGTTTGCAATCAACTTGGAGAAGGAGGAGGACTTCAGATGGATACAAAACAAAAGCTGGCATATCGATCATTCACCTATCCTTTTGAAACCATGGAACCCTCTGTTTGACGCTAGCAAAGAAAGGGTGGATGTAATACCTATCTGGGTGAGAATGCCAGTGCTTCCTCTTCACTTCTGGGAATTGTATCATTTCAGGTGGATTGGCGATATTCTCGGGACATTCCTAGAGGTGGATCTATCCTTCTTAGAAACAAATGAGAAAAAGGTAGCCAGAATTTTGGTAAATATAAATCTCAGGGAGGGTCTGGCAGAATCTATTAACCTGGATTGGGGGGCGGTGATCATCCCACAATTACTGGATTACGAGAATGTTCCATTTCGATGTAGACGATGTCATGTTTATGGGCATCCGGCTTCGGTCTACACTTTGCCGGTGCGCACCCTCAATGGTAGTAGAAGGAAAGGTGTTGGGGCTGCACGTAAGGGACCTTCTGAGAAAACTGTTGCGTCCTCTGGTTCTTCCCAGACCTCTGCGAATGAATTGGGCAGTGATCCGCCTATTGAAGATTTGATCTTTTCTAACCTTGTGGTGGACGAAGGGCCTCCAGAACCGCCAGCTCAGGCCACATTTTCGGTAGTTGGTATTGCTACTGGGGATCATTCTGGTCCGGGTACTCCCTCTTTTCCCCTGCTATATAATGTTAATTTGTTCTTGAATAATGCTTCCTTTCTTGGTTTCGATTGGATAGAAGGATTGAGGAAGCTTTCCCTATCGGGTCAGTCTAGCCCCTCTTTGCCTCTTCTTGTGCCCTTTGTCTCAGCTGAGGCCATCCCGGGTTTGGGTACACATCCTATTGCTGCTATTAACGACTTTGTTCCAGATCCACTACCTTCTATGGATGAACCCTCATCCACTACCTTGGAACCAGACCCTGAATTTCTTCCTGAGGAGTCCTACCCTCCCCTCCAGATTCTACGGACACGGGTTACTTTTTAAGATCTTGTCACAAGCCTTCTTCTGGGTTGGGTAAAAATATCTCGACTGTGTGAAGAGGTCGGGGCAGAAAGACCAATCTATTCAAGGCTCAGTCCAGAGCCAAGGAGGATATTTTGGGAGGAAAACAACTTTCGATTGAAAAGGCCCTTAGAGCGGAGAAGGCCAAGAAGAAAGGTCGAATATGAAGATCTTGTCTTTCAACTGTCGGGGGCTGGCTGGGCCTGGTAAGAAATCAGCCTTCATTAGGGTGATTACTCTTGAACACCCGGATGTGATTTTGCTACAAGAGACTTTAGGAGTAGGAGAGGTGATCCAAGAGCGGCTGGAAAGCTAGATATCTGGGTGGTCTTTTGTGACTTTGGATGCAAGAGGTCGTTCAGGGGGCCTGGCAGTGGGATGGAAAAATAGTTGTGTGAAGTTGATTAATTCTTGGGGCACAGAGGCTATGCTGGGTATTGAAGTTTTTTTTGAAGAGTTGGGGATTTACCTTTCTATGGTTAATGTCTATGGGCCTTACCTTAACAGATCCCTTTTTTGGGACTCCCTGTTTCAAAATCCTTTGGTGAATGGTGACACAATTGTGCTGGGTGGAGATTTAAATTTCTCGCTCGGGCATAATGAGGTGTGGGGTCCTCATGCCTAGGTGGATCCCTTGGCGGGTTATTTTGCTCAGAAATTGGTGGAGAAGGGTTTGATGGATATTGACCCTGTTAAATTAAAGCTGACCTGGAGAAACAAACGAAGTGGGGATGCTAGGGTGGCTAAAAGAATTGATCGTTTCTTGGCAGCAGAGCAGTTGGTGGAAAGATTCTTCTTAGTAAGACAATGGGTGGGCAGTGGGGGACTCTCTGATCATTTTCCTATTTTTTTCAAAATCAAAAAGGGGCCCATCAATCCTCCGAGCCCTTTAAAATTCAATAAATTATGGCTTCAGGATGAGAGTTTCAAAAACCTCTTTCTCTCACACTGGAACCCTATTGAGGGGGAAAATGATAGATCAGATTCCATTCAGTTTGCATATAATATTAAAAGACTTAAAGTGATAATTAAGGAATGGGAAGTAGCGAAGAGAAGCAGAGATGATGCCAAGATGAAGACTGTAGAAGCAGAACTATTGTTGATCTACGAAGGAGAACGAGGTGGGTTTTCATCACAAGAGTCTAAGGAGGCATTGTCAAGGCTGGAGGGTAGACGTAATACTCTTCTGTTGGAAAAAGACGAAGCATGGAGACTTAAAAGCAGAGCTATTTGGTTGGAATGTGGGGATGATAACACAAAATTCTTTCATGCTTATGCCAGAGGAAGGAAGGTGGCAAATACCATTTGGAGCCTGCAAGATGAGGAGGGTACTTCTCATGTATCTTTTGAAGAAAAGGCCAAATGCGGGGTGAATCACTTTCAGCATTTGTTCAAAGCTCCTCTACAGGCCTCAATAGAATAGGTTATTAGAATGGCATAGATGTTTCCTTTTTTTATGGATGAGGAGGGCAATAGGGATCTTATGAAGGAAGTTTCGGAAGAAGAACTCAAGGAGGTTATGGGTAGTTTTCAGAAAGATAAAATCCCAGGACCAGATGGCTGGACGATTGAATTCTTTCTGGATCTCTTTGATATCTTGGGGAAGGATCTCTTGCAGGTGGTAGAAGATTCAAGGTCGGCTGGTTGGATTCCGGCCAGCTTCAACTCTATTTTTATAGCTCTCATCCCAAAGTGAGACAATGCAATCTCCCTCAATGATTTTAGGCCAATATCCTTGTGCAACTATATCTATAAGATTATTTCAAAAGTAATTGCTTTAAGACTGAAAGCTATCCTTTCAGTACAAATCTCTGCCGAGTAGTTTGGCTTTCTGGAAGGGCATCAAATCCATGAGGCAATTAGGGTAGCTCAGGAAGGCCTTCATAGTTTAAAGACCAAAAGGATGAAGGGGGCTATTCTCAAAATTGATCTTTCTAAGGCATATGACAGAGTCAGCTGGCTTTATTTGAGGTTGCTTCTAACCCATCTTGGCTTCGGCATCAATTTTATAAGATGGATTATGTCATGTATAACTACTGTTTCCTTTTCTGTGCTGATCAATGGAGCGGCCTCTCCCTTTTTTCATGCCGAGAGAGGTCTAAGACAAGGTTGCGCTTTGTCGCCACTCCTCTTTCTTTTGGTTGCTGAAGGTCTTAGCAGGGCACTAAGAGCAGGCAGAGCTGAAGGTCATTTCTCCGGGATTTAGATAGCTCCAAATTTAAATATTACACATCTACTCTTTGTGGATGATGTACTAATATTCTGCTCTTGCATTAGAGGAGAGTCTAGAGTTCTTCAGGAGATCTTGGAATTTTTCTCAAAGGCCACAGGTATGGAGATTAATAATGGAAAATCTTCTTTGACTACTCATATGTTAAGACCGGAAGAGGAGGCCTACATTACGAGGTTCTTTCCCTTTAATACAACAGGCCTGGATGAAGGGCTAAAATACCTTGGTTTCTCACTGAAAGCAAATTTGTATCGGAAACAGGATTGGTCTTGGCTGGTTGGGAAGGTAGAGAAGCGACTAATGGTTTGGAGTCACAAGTGGCTATCTCGAGCAGGAATATTAGTTTTAGTTAAAGCTATTTTGGAGGCAATTCCGGTGTATTGGATGTCTTTATCCTAGATCCCGAAAGGGATTCTTGAAAGGATTAGGAGGATTTGTTTCAGATTTCTATGGAGTGGAAAAAAGGAAGATCAGACTACCCCATGGGTTACTTGGAAAAGGATTGCAGTCCCAAAAGGATTAGGAGGGTGGGGCCTTAAGGACATCTTTTTATTTTCTAAAGCCCTGGCTGCTAAGGGAGGATGGAGGTTGGTGAAGTCCAGTAGTCTGTGGACTCAGGTGATAAAACAGAAATATCTCCTTGGAGAGAGCCTTTTAGATTGGATCAGAAACCCCAGGAAAACACACTTAGGAGGCTCGGTGATTTGGAAAATGATTGTAAAATATTTTTATTTGATCAAAACCAATCTTGCTTAGGACGTGGGAAATGGGGAAAGTGTTCTGATTGGTAGGGATCCATGGGTGGGCAACACCCATCAGCACCTACTTCCTCTTGATGTCATTGAGGCGTTAGGCCATAGAGGGATCACCACCCTTAACCAACTAGCTGATCCAAGGCCCGTTGAACTATGGATTCAAATCTGGAGAAGGGCCAATTCCTTAGGGCTGGGGGAATAGGAGACTGGATTTGTGGAGCTATACCTAAGGGAGCTGGATCGGGCACATATTTTACTTTCTGACCAAGAAGACTCACTGGTGTGGGAGGCTGACCCGGGGGGTGTTTATGCACCAAAGGCTGGGTACTTATCTCTAAGTGCAAGGGTGGAACAACGGGAAGAAGTCTAGTGGTGAAGGCCTCTGTGGAGGCTTAAATGTCTAGCAAAAACTAAGCTGTTTATGTGGTGTGTACTAAACAACAAGGTACCCACTTGGGACGTGCTCCAGAAGCGATCTTTTCAGGGACCGGGTTGGTGTGTGTTATGTAAAAGAGAGTTGGAATCAACTTATCACTTGTTTCTTTCATGCTCCTACTCAACTGAATTTTGGAGGGAAGTTTCCACTCTGGTTGGTTTCATTTTCCAGTGGGAAGGGGTTACAGTACGGGCAGCCTGGGACTCTTGGTGGTGGAGGACACCACAAAAACAACATAAAATATTAACTCTGCTGGTCATTTGGGGGATTTGGCTTGCACTAAACAAGGCCATTTTTAAGGATACTCCAAGCACTCCGGCTATCACAGGTGCTCTGTCTGTGGGTTTCTTCAATTCTTATCCGTTTCATATGAGGGATGCAAGAGAACGAAGGATTTTAGAAGTGGAAATAGACAGAACCTCTCCATGGGAGTTCTTTGATGGGGCAGCCCAAAACAATTTGTGTGGAGGAGGTGCAGTACTTTACTTAACAGAGTCCCATTTCTTTGTTATGTCTATGGGACTAGGGGGGGGCACAAATAATTTTACCGAGTTAATGAGCCTCAAACTTCTTCTGATGTTTGCTTTAGAAAAAGGGTGCACTGAACTTAATTTTCTTGGTGACTCAATGAATGTAATAAATTGGATCAATCAGACACAAGAGTGCAGGCATTTGAGATTAGCACATATTATCTATTCTATCTGGCAGCTCCTCCTTTGATTTGACTCCTTCTCTTGCCGGCATGTATACAGGGAAAATAACAAGGAAGCAGACAAAGCTTCCAAGGAAGGGCTCCGGCTCGCAGCGGGTACATGGATGGTGAAAGAAACCACTGGTGGCAGATTGCAGGCTTTTTACCACAGACCGTTCATAGAACATTACTGATTTATGACATGTCTTTATGAACTATAAGTATCAACTGTTTTTTGCAGAATTCTACCTTGTATTAAGTTACAATACAAAAAAATTTTGTAATTGATAGGATCTATGGTATCAATCATATTTTTATTGCAAAATCATCTGCGTATGCTCTCCTAGACTTTATATTATAGAAGAATCCACAGCCTCTCTTAAGGAACTAGTTATGTGTTTATCGGAATTCACATTTTAATGGTAAATGATAGGATCTATGGTATAGATCATATTTTTTTGAAAAAGCATCTGCGTATGCTCTCCTAGACTTTCTATTACAGAAGACTATGCAGTCTCTCTTAAGGAACCAGTTTTTGGTTATCGAAATTCACGGTTCAGTGAATCTTCAGAATGTAATTTTGATATCGAAAGATGAATGAAATTATGCTTTTTTTTCTTGGAAAAAAAAAACATCAAAATTAGCGTAAAATACTTGAGCTATATTATAAACACTATTAAAATAATCACATTTTTAAAAGTTGTTGATATGCATCGATTAACGTATATCAACCATTTTTAAAAATATTAATTGTTAATTGAAATACAAATTATAAATAATTCATATCTAAATAACCATGACTTAGTAATAAACCTTAGATTTCAAAGTCTTCACATAAAAAGTATATGATTATATATAGAAAGTAGGAAACAAAGAAACAATAGTTTTACATAATCCATTGTTATAAAATGTGTATAGAAAAAACTAATATCAAATAATACACATTGACTCTAAAAGTTAAATAAACCATATTATTTCTTAATCAACACAATCACAATTATCCATTCATTTTCACTAACTAGAAACCCCCAAACAAGTGTGCTTGAATATTTAATCGTGCATAGTATCATTATATAATGACAAGCTTACGCTCGCATAGTTTAATCCTTAAATATTTTCTGTCATTGCACAAACGAAATAAGTAAACAAACTTTCTTAGTGACAACAACAATGCTAATAGATGGATTCTCTGTTGCTATATGCTTTTACAATCTAGCTGCAAAGTATAGCAAACCATCCTTGATAGGCTTTTTTTCCACCAAAAAACTCCTAATGTAGTGTATCTTATAATTAGTTTTATCTCGCCATTTCTCTCATACTTAGTGGTTCTTGTGTTGGAAACACAATTATGAACAAATGTGCTAGGCGATCACTAAAACCCTTAGAAAATTCTAACCACAATATTTAAAAACAAATCAAAGAAGAAAGATCACTTTATTATTTCCCACCTAATGAAATCCTCCATTCAAAACTCCAATAGTAGTAAGAACATACCACTAATAAAGTGTAAAATTTTCAATGATAGTGAGAACATACAGTGAATCTACCATAATTAATTTTCTCCACCAAATAATTCAAAGCGCTAGAACATTAAAGACAAGCACCACACCATCAATAGCTTGCTCTATGTACATGTACAAAAGCTTCATAGCCAACCTAAAACATTAGAACAAGCTCAGCATTATGTTGGGGAAATTTTTTCCATGTTCTACAACATGAACAATGATAATTCTAAAAACCCTCCATATAAGTTATATTATAATCTTAAATAGATGGATTAAATTAAATTGAGCATTTATAAAACTTGAACGGGAATAGAGGGGATTGGAATGGAGGAGGCAACTGGGAACTCAAAGCGCTTGATCTACATGGTAAACTTGGAAATCAAACTATTTTAAACCAACTCATTATTATAAATACTTACATTATAATTTGCAAGGAAATTAAACTATTAAGTATGATCCCTTGTTTCATAAACACAATGAAGAATATTCTTTTTTTCTTCCATCATGTCTTCACATAATATTTTTTTGTATGAAAAATGTGGCACCCCACCCCATTCTAAAATAAATAATCCTATTAGTGTAACAAGATTACACTTGCAAGATTTAAACCCT
Organism: Pseudotsuga menziesii; assembly: GCA_001517045.1. Lineage (NCBI taxonomy): Eukaryota > Viridiplantae > Streptophyta > Pinopsida > Pinales > Pinaceae > Pseudotsuga > Pseudotsuga menziesii. The sequence continues at coordinate 155,630 of LPNX010032779.1, forward strand.
AAATATTTTTTGTTATTGCACAAATGATATAAGTAAATAATCTTTCTTGCTCACAACAACAATATTAACAAATGGATTTTTTGCTACTATATGTTATTAATAATATAGTTGCAAAGTATAGAAAACCATTCTTCGTAGGCTTTGCACCACCAAAAACATTCAAATGAAATGTATCTTATAATTATTTGTATCTCACCATTTCTCTCATACCTACGGTCTCTAGCATTGGAAACATGGTTACGAAAGAAATTCCAGGAGATGCACTAAAACCCATAGAAAATCCTATCCACGATGTTTGAAAACAAATCAAATGAGAAAAATCACCATATTCCAACCCATCCGAAGAAGGCCTCCATTAAAAACCCCAATATAAATGAGAACATACCGCTAATAAAGTATACAAAATTCAACAATAGTGAGAATACACTATGAATCTACCACACTTAATTTTCTATGCCAAATAATTCAAAGTGTTAAGACTTTAAATACAAACAGCATGTCGTTAGTAATATGTGTTTCTATGTACATGTACAGAAGCTTCATATCTAACCTAAAACATTAGAACCAACCTAGTGTGATAATAAGCACACATGAATAATGATAATTCTGAAAACCCTCCATATAAGTTATTTTCTAATCTTAAACAGATGAATTAGATTAAAATGGGAATTTACAAACCTTGACTTAGAACTGAGGGGATTGGAACAAAGGCTGAGCTTATTGGGAACAGAGGGGATGGGAAACTTAGAGTGCTTGATCTACATGTTAAACTTGGTGTTCAATCTATTTTAATCCAGCTCATTATTATTAACACTTACATTATACCCTGCAAGGAAATTAAAGTGATAAATCTAATACCTTGTTTCATAGACAGGATGAAGAATATTCTTATTTTGTTCAATCATGTCCTCACATAATAGATTTATATTAAATTTTTTGAAAATGTAACAACAACACCCAATTCTGAAATAAATATGCCTATTGATGTAAATTTAAATGAACTATACTTAATGTAGATATTAATTTAAAATGATAATTTTTTAATGAAAAAAACTATAAAAAATATTTAAATAAAACAAAATTTTAGTTCAGTTAATCATTTAAAAGACTAGATATGTGATTGACACTTCTCAAAAGATTGTTAAGTTTGAGAATTTTTGCAATGAATATAATGAAGATTCAAATTCTATAATAATTCTTGTTTATTTACTAAAATCCCAACTAGTACAGTAGTTCTTGTTCATTTATTTAAATAAACCTAATTCTAATCATTTTTGCATTATTTCCTACTCAAGATAACTAGTTTTATTCCATCTCAAATAGTGAGAGACTAATAGCATCAATTCTCATATTCTATATTGAGTATTAAAAGATTGATAGCATTGACTCTTATGATCACTTTTTAATATTTTCATGTAATATTAAAAATGTATAATAATATTTGTTATTTACGTAACTTATATCAACTTATATTGTCATGTTTGGGAAATATGATATGTGGCATAGATATATCAATTCGGTAAAGTTATATTATTATAATAGAAAAATTAGATTTTTAGCAACTCTATCATAATGGCCCATCAAACTATTATAAATAATGTTATCATCATATATATTTCATACAAATAAAATATATTAAAGTAAGGAAATACCAAAAGGAGTCATAAAATATGTCTTATAGAATATATATATAATAAAATATGAGGAGAAAACATTTAAATTTCGATAAATATGTTTAAGATCAATGCCTATATGTTTAGGCACATTGTACCATGCATGCCTACATATTTAAGAATTATATATAAATGTTCTCATTTTACCATTATTAGAAGAATATTAATTCAAATCATTAGAAAAATAGTAGTCTCGGTAACAATACAATTGACTTTTAAAAGGTTAAATTGTTTATGGATTAGTACTTTGAATCATTATTGTGATATCAAAATCATTAATAAATTATTAATACACATAATGATGAAGTAAACCATCATTTTTTTTTAAAGATTTAGATGGTTTTTCAAATATTATTTGCAATAACACAATTTACCATAAGATATTTGGAAAACAAATAATATTAGAATCTCGACATTCTAATCAACAAATAATATTAGAATCTCGACATTCTAATCAGCAAGCAAGAGATATCCACAAAATGTGAAACTGGGTCTCTTCATTTCAAAAAATAAATATTAGAATTTGGACATTCTAATCATCCCTCAAAAGATGTCCACAAAATGTGAATCTGGGTCTCGTCATTTCAAAAACTAAATGCATAATGAAATAAAGATGGTGATTTTGCAAACTTTGGTTTAATCAAAGTTATGTGGATGTATTTTAACACAATAAATTTTAAAAAGGCGCAAGATCATATTTTTATTCTTTGTACAACCCACTAATATAATGAATAGAGAAACGGGCATAATGAAATTTAACTAATAAAACCATTGTTGTTATACTATCTTCAAATTTCAAGGTATTGAAACTATACAATATAGAAACTTATTTGTTGTGGATATCCCTCAGCATAACAATTAATATTATTGTAGTGTTTTTCACTTATAATGTGGTGTCGTCTCTTTTCTTATGTTTCATTGATTTGAGTGTTGCACTTGTATAAGTAAGGCATGCCCTCTATTCGAAGTTACAAAAGCTTCTGTATGAGCAAGGCATGCCCTCTATTCAAAGTTACAAAAGCATCTGTATGAGCAAGGCATGCCCTCTATTCAAAGTTAAAAAATAATAAATGGGATTATATTATCAATTTTCCTTGAGAAAATTTTTTAAAACCTTGAATGGAGTGTGATTTGGATTGCCCCAAGTCAATGGGGTTTCTATGAGAAAAAGTGTATATATGATTAGAATGTGATGATAAAAACTATGTAGGAAACCAATGTCATAATGAATGAGAATACTTTGGATAAGTTACATTTGAGCCCAAAGCTAAAATCAAAATCAAGACTCATCAATTGCTATAGTTGGTTGGGAAATTATTTTGTTAGAGAGGCTTCTAACTTTTATCATGAGTGTTTATAATTTTTATTAATATACAAGGTTTGATTGTGAAGCTTTTAATATTGTTCTTTCCTAAGAATAACAAATAAAAATTAGATAATTAGTTTTCATTATTAATCCCCTTCTCTCTCAAAGTATTATTAGGTTATAATTGTGTGCAACGACGTATATGGAAACATAAGATATTATTAATACGATTGAAACTACTTAAGACACATGCAAAAAGTGGGGTTCCAAAAATTATTTCAAGATTGTATTATTGTATCTCCATGCACAACATTACCCCATAGATATAAAATAATCCTTAGTTAGTTGTATCTAATGATTGTTGTCTTAAACATGTTCATAACACCTAAGGAGTTTTCTTCACCATTTGACAACATGTGCTGAGGTTTTTTGGACCCATGAAGAACTCTTCAGTAGTTGCATTAACTAGTTACAACAAACATTCAATCTGCTTCACTATAGAATACCATCTTGGCATGTTATCTATCTATCTATCTATCTATCTATCTATCTATAT
>LPNX010032779.1:159192-186562 GCA_001517045.1 Pseudotsuga menziesii
CATTGGGAAAGCCCAAGTTTTGTGACCTACGAGCTTCAAGAAAATCTACATTATTGACTTGTCAATATTTCACAAGTATATTTGGATTTAGTTGTTCCAATGAATATATATTATACAGAGAAGAAGTAGAGGAACTCCCCACCCTCAAATGCTATTTAGTCATTTACAAAAAAATGTAACTCTCACTTGAAGGGTGATTTTAGTATTTCAATAACTAGCATTAGCATCAAAATCTTAGATTATTGACTAATTGCATCCTGTAAATGCTTCAAGCACTAATAGAACATAAAATATCCATGTTTGTTTTCAATTGATCAAAATCACTTTTGAATACTTAAAACATCATTACTTATAGATTGCATGATTGTCATTTCTTTTATGTGAAATCATAAATATTACATATTTTATACATCAAAAGCTATTTCATCAAGATCACTAAAATCAAACACTGCATAAAAATATCTTTGGGGCTATTACTTCGACAAAAATATATCATGCTTCATAGAATTGAAATGTGAATGATGGCATGATTGATCCATCAATGGGTTCAACCTTTATCAACATATTGTCTACCTATTAGAGTTTTCACTTAAAATTCAAATATGTTATATCTTTAATCTAATGCATTAGTATCAATGAAAGGTAGACAAGCACAACACAAAAGAGAGACACAAATATTTTATCCTAGGAAACCACAAGGGAGAAAACCCAACAACTTATTTATATAGATTCATCACTCAGTACAATGTTATACTAAGGATAGAGAAGCCAAATATAAGATGACTTATGTATCTTCTTCTTCTTCCACCCCATCTAACTTGTATTTCTATTTCTTGGAGTGAAATTTCTTGAGCTTGATGTGTGTCCAAATCAAGGAGAGCACCTCCCTATTTATATTATTTAGTTGGATGACCTATTTCCTCAATAGGGCCGAATTTTCTACTTGACTGAGCCAACCTCTCCTAGGGAGACTCAAAAATATATTTTATAATTCTTCTTTTAGGTAATATTTCCCTGAATTACAACAAATGTTTTACTTCAATATTCTTACATGACCAAGTATAATAATAACATATCTGAACGAAGGAAAAAAATATTCAACGAAGATACAACAATAATATAAATAATAATAAAATAATAATATAACAAATGAAGCATATCTTCTGAAGTTACATTTACAACAACACTCCCTCTTAACAAGGAAGGTATTGATCTGACCCGGTCATCACCAAAACTGGACACAATATCTGTACATCATCATCATCGTCAGACGTCATCATCACTACTGCAACAACTCTTCATCTCATCGACCATTGGTTAGTGATGCCTCTCGAATCAATACATCATTAGAAGTTCTACAAAGCCATCCATTTTTCATGTTGGATGTAGGCCTAGAATCCATCTAGAACTTCATCATCTCTACGAGCAAGCCATTAAGTAGGTACAAACCAGGTCCTCATTTTACATTGCTGAAGCAATAACCTACTTCTCCTAATGTCATCTCATTGTATCAATATCATCTCATCATCTCATGCAGAGCAGCTCATATGCCTACATTACAACTCTGTAGACAACTTGTGTATTCCACCTCATGAGCTTATCCCATGATCATACGCGTCTTTCATCATGTGTAGAGCATTCCATGTGCACATAATTTTATGGTTTCATAAAAAAAATTATCCCATATAGGTGAGAAATGGTGGGAATTTTCCCAAAGCTACTTAATCCCTTTTGCAATACTTAACCAATTTTGACAATGGTGAGCATTTTTCTGTCAAGGCGTAATACATGTTGAATAGGTGATTTAGAAGGAAAATATATCCTTGATTAGAGACTTGTTTTCAGATATTATTCAATGGAAAAGTGAATAAATCATCCACCTACAAATATATGCTCTCATTTTTTGTATCCCCCACTTGTGAGAAATTGTGGGCATTTTTCTAAGGCCATTTAGGCCAATTTTAGGTGTGAAACTGGCTTAGTGGCTGTAAGTTGGCAGGCCAATATTTTCTAGCCCATATACTTTTTAAAAAATGATCCAATAGGTAAGTGAAAAAAACATCCAGCTACAAGATTATGCTTTCATAGAAATTTTTGCCCTCACATGTGAGAAATGGTGGGCATTTTACCAAGGCTATTTAATCCCTTTTTTCAATACTTAATGAATTTGTCCAATGGGAAGCATTTTTTTGTTAGGGTGAAAAAGAGGTTAAATGGTCATTTTGGAAGTAGAATATCTCATTGACCAGAGACTTGTTTTAAAAAAAGAGTCGATGGACAAGTAAATAAATCATCCACCTACAAACTTATGCTCTCATAAATTTTTTATCCCTCACAGGTGAGAAATGGTGGCCATTTGCCTAAGTCCATTTACGTCAGTTTTAGGTTCAAAATGGGTTGATTGGTTATTTATGGCAAGCCAATATTTTCTTGACCATAGACAATTTTTCAAAATTGAGCCAATGCTCAGGTGCATAAATAATATACCTATACTCTTATGATTTCATTAAAAACTTATCCTTCATAGGTGATAAATGGTGGGCATTTTTCCAAGGCTCCTTAAGCCCTTTTTCAATTCTTAACCAATTTTTCCAATCGCAAGCATTTTTCTGTCAAGGTGGAAAACAAGATGAATGGTTGTTTTGGAAGGTAGATATCTCCTTTATCAGAGACTTGTTTTAAAAAATGAGTCAGTGCACAAGTGAATAAATCATCCACCTCCAAAATGAGGCTCTCCAAATTTTCTTCCCTCTCAGGTGAGAAATGGTGGGCATTTGTCTAGGGCCATTTAGGCCAGTTTTAGGTACAAAACAGGGTGAGTGGTTATTTTGGCAGGCCAATACTTTCTTGACCATAGACTTTTTTGAAAACTGAGAAAATAGTCAAGTGCATAAACCATCCACTTGAAAGCCGATCATTTTTAGAATATTTTAATCCCTCACATGTGAGAAATGGTGGGAATTTTTCCAAGGCTACTCAATCCCTTTTTTAAATACTGAAATCAATTTTTCCAATGGTGGGCATTTTTCTATCAAGGTGCAGAAAAGGATGAATGTTTGTTTTGGAATGCAAATATCTCCTTGACCAGAGACGTGTTTTCAAAAATGAGTCAACTTTCAAGTGAATAAATCATCCACCTACAAACTAAATCACTCGGAAATTTTTAATCCCTAACAAGTGAGAAATCATGGGCATTTTCCTAAGGTCATTTGGGGCAATTTTAGTTGCAAATTCTCATTTGGTGGATATTTTCCTAAATCCATTTAGGTCAGCTTTAGGTGGAAAACATGCTGAGTGTTTGTTTTGGCAACATAAATTTGAATTTTTATTGCACAACATATTTTTTTTATGTCTGGAATTAATAAAATATGAAACTTTACTTACTTTTTTTATATGTAAACACACACTTTATAATTAAGATATATATTATATATTATAGGCACATTTATGATATATTTCATATTTTTTTAATTCGAGAAATTCAATCTGAAATCTAATGCCAATATTGAATTTTTTTTGTTTATTTTGTAGAGCAACTCATCAATGGATATTTCAAATGATCCATCTAAACAAAATATTCCTCAAAAAAAAGGATGACGTAAGGGTTTATATTGCTCAAATATTCCATGTTTGGAACCACGTGACATTGTCCTTCAATTCACTCGTGCTAGACATAAAATGACTACTCAATGTGTTCCTCATGGACAATGTCAACAATTTGGATATAAAAATTCCAGACCACAGAATAGGTTGAGAATTTTCCCTCAAACAACAAGTTATCATCCAACCATTGTTCAAACTCATTGTCCTCAATGTAAGCAACCTTTGACAAACACTAGTTTTGTTAGACAACAAAGGAAATCGTTGTCTCCAACTGTAGTTCAAAGGGAATGTTAATGTACAAAATGGAAATGTCTACGACATAATAAACTTTATTTCAGAGAATGTGAGTGTCCCAAATTTCCCTCAAAGAACATTTTTTTTCCTGCTGCCACTACAATGAACTCTGTTTCGGAGAATGTGAGGGTATTCAATTTCTGTTAGAGAACAAATTTTATTCATGTGGCCACTGGAATAAGATTTGTTTCAGAGAATGTGCATGTCCCAAATTTCCCTTAGAGATCATTTTTTATTCCATTTGCCACTACAATGCACTATTTTTCAGAGAACGCGAGGGTCCCAAATTTCTCTTAGAGAACATATTTTCTTCCTCCTGCCACTACAATGAGCTCTATTTAAGAGAATGTGCATGTCCCAAATTTACCTCGAAGAACCATTTTTAACCATGATGCCATTACAATGAACTCTACTTTGCAAAATATAAGTATATATCAAATTGAACCCAATTTTGCTAAATGAGTGCCTAGTTTTACCGCAACAACCAGTGATTAATGCTTCTGTTGTTGCAAATCAGTTTGATCAATGTGAAGGTTCGGTTGCTCAACAACCTAGCTAGGAGCATTTGAATGCATTTAATCATGAAGGGAATCAAAGTGTAGAACCCAATGGACATCAATTGGAACAAGAATCTCTTAGGAACTTGGATGCTACTAGAAGACATGAAACAACTGAAATAATTGCATTTTAGGAACAAATGGATAGAAATACAACTACAGAAAATGAAATTTCTACAATTGGTCAAGTTATAATAGAAATGTGAGAAGGGTTTCCAACAAATCAAACTACACATTCTAAGAGAAGGTCGCTAGGAAACTACCTAAGGACATCCTTATTGCATCTTAAGAAGCAGACAGGATGCTATAACCACAGACTAAATGAGGGGAAAACAAAATTTAAATAAATTGGGAGATGATTTTCTGGAAAATCACTTAAATATGTAGATGAAAATGACATTATTGCTGGAATTGGGTACTGCAAGAGCAAAAACTATAATGAAGAAACTAAAAATGAGGATTTTCTTGAACATCTAGATGGAATGCTTGATAAAATTCGATCAATTGTTTTAGAAGATATTCGCAAGGATTTTATGCTAAGGAACATGGATCCAGTATTATCAAATCAAGTATAACTCATAAGGATTTGCAATGTCTGAAGAGAATTGATGCTCATGGTGTACTAAAGGGGGTTGATACAACATCAATTTGTAGGGAAATGAAAAAGTGGAGCAAAGAAACTGAGGATATTGATATGGGTTGGGAGACAAATGATTGTTTCACTTATTGGAGTTAGGGTCAAACAAGTAAAGCCATATGCTTCCTTTATGGTTGAATCATATGAAAAGAGGTATGAAACTATAGTTAATCAAGTTTCTTTCAAACTTGGTATTGATTCTCATGTACATTATGATCAAGGTGGGTAAGTATGTGAGATATTATTTGAGTTACTAGAAGGAAATGACTTGATATATTGTGTAAGCTTTGGAAATGGGATGGAAAATAATAATATAGACAAGTTTTAGCACATGTTGTTGATCTTGAAAATGAGGAGAAATTAACGAAACAAATAGATAAGCTTTCACAAGATGGCATCAAAATGGTCGATGGTAGGGTTGTGAAAACTAATTTGTTTGAGTGTCATGATCTAGTGGTCATATGCAGTTTAGTATGCAATAATATTGTTTCTCCAATTTAAAATAATTTTTGTCCTTCGTGCACATGCCATAAAAACGTGATACACATGGTTACATATGAAATCAAAATTGAAGAAGGAGATATAGTATACGTAGTGTTTCTGAATTTTATGCAATGTCAACAGAATTTATCCTTGTAAGCTATGTAAATTTATTACAAGTTTTGAAATTTTTGTTTATATCTTGACATTAATTTGTTAATCTAACTATGTTCTTGAACATTAGGAGTTGAATCCTGCTTTGGAACCAAACAAAGGATGGGAAAAAAAGGTTAGAGGAGCATATTATAAACACTCAACCAACCTTATCTAGTAGAAATATGACTATTTTGAATAATTATCCCATTGATAGAAGAAATGATGAAAAGGTACACACTTTCATGATTAGTTCTTACCTATAAATTAATCTTCCAAGTATTTCACTAATTCCTACCTACTAAAACATGTGGTGCCAATTATAGTTGACTCTTGGCTCAATGTCCAAGCTTGTATATTGTTCGTTCCATGCTAGGATCAGAACAATTTTGAATATTTTCATGAAATTCAAAGGATTGCATAAGATTATGACAAGGTTCATCCCACTAGAGCATGCAGAGAACAAAATTTGTTCAAATTTGGGAGGAAATGGAGAACATTGGTGTTCCATGTAAGACACAAGAACCATAGCATCATAAATTGCAACAATATAATGATATTAACTATGGGAAATCATATGGATCAGCATTAGACGCGATCCTCATTTGACATGAGGGAATGTTAAAGGTTTAATAATTATGTTAACATATCAAATTTTTTTTATGTGGGCCTTGACTAATACTACATGATGATAGTATTATGTTTTGACTATTGTTGAATGTCTCTCAATGTTATTTACATTGAACATAAAACTTAGTATTTATTCGTATGCATTGAAACTTATGTATAATTTCTAGTTTATTGAAGGCCTGCCAAATGAAGAGAAGACTAAAAAGTTGGTGAGAATGTGGAAGTGTTATAAATACTTTCACATGTCGCAATTACAAGGGTGTAGAGGGGATGATGTATGTGCGTATGAGAAAAGGTACATTATTTTCATTGTATTATATATATTGAATGGTAGTATCATTTCATTCATGATGAACATTTTGAGCCATTGCCATTGAAGGATTGGATTCCTTGCAAGTGAGTTTCTTTGATTGTGTTCTTGTTGCTTAAGAAATGAGATGTTTCTCTATATACATGTCCAAAGGGCCCATACTCTTGAGATGACACAGTCTATTCATATTTATACATTGGGACGATTAAGGAATGAAGTAATGGAGTATAAGCATAGATAAATGAAAATATTGAATAGAAACCAAGGAGGAGGAAGAGAAGTTCATAGGGAGAATAGAAACACATTTTAACATGATAGAATGTGTCTTGTAAATGAGATGAGAGCACAATTTTTCAAGCTTGTTATGAGATCAAAATTTACTTTCCAAAAGTTTAGACAAATAAGATTCTTGCCTTCAAATATTAAAATTCAACTTCATGTTGAATATGACAAGTCAAGAAATCAAATAAATAAGGAAAGTGCAGCGCAATTTGCATCAGATTTCCATGATGTCACTAGACAACAATTGGAACGACTATTTAAATCATGGTCAAAACATTCTAAGAAATCATCGATTGCACCACCAACAATAAGTTTGTCCTAATTTGAAATGTTATCTTGTTCTATTTTCATTTTATACTGTGAGGAGTCATAATGTTTGTGTTTAATTCTTAATATGTCCTCTCAGTTCAATAACTATCTTTCAAGGAAAAAACCAATCAACAAATATGGCAGAGAGGATTATTAAGAACCACATCACTTTGGAAAGCACAAGGCATAAAATGGTGTTAAACCAAAAAAACATGTTTTTCCCTCCAATAGTGACCATTATATTCATTCAATTCATTACATAACAGCATGTCCTTATCAATATAGTTGAGTTGTGGTTGAAGCTACAACTTTTTCTTCAACTCTAACTTTGTCCACCTCACTAATATCAAGAAATGAGCTAGGCCGGAGTGATCAAACAAAACAAATGCAAGGGAAGTTGATTTCGATACCCTAATGATGATTGAAGACAATAACATTAAAACATTTGGTGTTTCATCCTCAACAACAGAGGCATTGGATAAACATGGTGACTCAATTATAGACAATTACAGATGCAAATGTCTCCTCATAATCGATGCCTTCTTTCTGGGAGAAGCCACTTGCTACAAAACTTGTCATGTATTTTTCAATGCTTCAGTATGTTGCATGCTTTATCTTGTAGATCCATTTGGAAGACACTACGGACTTTCCTTCTGGTCTCGAGACCACCTCCCAGACATTATTCTTCATGATTGACTAATACTCTTCAATCATGGCATCCTTGCATGCTTTCTTTTCTGCAGATTCCTCATAGTTGGAAGGTTCTTCATAAATGATGTCACAAAGTAGTGCCACGTAGTTCTCATCTCCCTCTTAATCCTAGATTCTCTACATAGGTCTTTGAAATTTTCTAAAGTGAAGTCTCTGCCATTGTCTGATTGTAAAGTCTTGATCTTATTTTTAGTGTGATTCTCTACCAATTCTTTGAATTCCTTGAACATAGTGAAAACTTTATCTTTGTTTTTTAAGAAATAAATCTAGTTTTTATGAGAATATTCATCTATAAAAGAAACATAGTATCCATAATCGCTTAAGGAGTTAGATGACATGGGGCAACACACATCTGAGTGGGTTATCTCCAAAATTTATTTTTCCTTACTTTCATTGATAGGAAATGATTTATTTATATTATTTCCTTGTGCGCATCTTTTGAAAATTCCTTCATGTTTTGCTTGCATATTAGCTAGACTTGATACTGCTTTACTTGCAATTGGTAGTACTCTATAGTGTACATGTGAAAGCCTTAGGTGCTATAGCTCGGTTGGTTTCTTAGATTCATGAAGAAAGGATTTTTTTGGTTCTCCCTTCTACTTGTCCAAGCATCCCTCTTGTTTCAATCCTTCTTAGCATGAGTAGCTAGGGCTTGGTCATCATCAACTCCCATATTCTCTTCTCTTGACACTAACTGAGCTTCTTCTTGAGTGCATTCCTCCCATAATATGTTGAACTTGATTAGATTCTTTCTCGGCACATATCCCTTGACTGAATGAGTCCCATGATATTGGGAGACCATTTAAGGTAGTCATCACGATCTTTCTTTCTTCAAAATTTTCTTCAATGGCCTCTAGTTGATCATTCATTTGAAAAACCCTTATGAAGTAAGACTGGTGACTTCTGAGTGTTGGATCTTCACATTCTTGAGTTTATTTCTCAAGTTCATTTTCTGGTTGATGGTCTTCCCTTCGAATAGTTTGATTAAGGTATTAAACATCTACTTGGGGGTCCTTAATGATGAAACATGTCGAATGAGATGATATTTGATTGAGTCTGCAATGATCATATTGGCTCTTATCATGTTCTTCTTTTGAGTAGCCTTGTACTCTTCTCCCTCTGGCTATGGAACCTCCTCAGTGACATACTTGTCCAATTCATTCTCTAAGAGAGATTCTACACTTCAATGCTCAGAACTTGTCATCGCCTTCAAGCTTGTCCTCAAGCTTGGTATGATTTAACATATTGATATGAGAATCTTGAATCAAAATAGTAAAGAGATATATTTTTCCAATTTGAGATGCGCAAACTACTTCTTGAACTGGATGGCCTAGGGTTCAATAAAGAAAACCTAAATTTTCAAACTTCAAGTTTTGAAATTCTATCTGGATAGAAAGATACGCCTCCTTGAGGCGATTTGCCTAGTGAGGTCCTTTTTAAAATTCTATGGAGAGAGGGTACAAAAACTTGATTCCCTAGTTCCTTCTCGTAGTGTCTCATGGTAAAAAATTTAAACTTATTCAAACTGGAATCTTTCTCCACCAAAATATGTGCCTCCTTGGATTTATCCTAACCCTCTTTTCTTGAAAGTTTGCAGAGAAAAGTGTTAGAACTTGGAATCCTTAGTTTTCGCAGCTGCACTATGTCTTCTTTCAGGGTGGCTCTAATACCATTCTTCTCTTCTAGGGTCGAATTGCATTTCTTGTCTTCAATCTTTCTCGGAACTTCTTCAATGGTATGACTTGTCTTCTTGGTTATTGCTTCTTCACTAGAAAAGTTGTCCATGTCGATGATCATCACCTCACATGCATGTCTATCACGCATATAGCTCTAATGTTGAATAGGCCCATTAAGAAGTCCTAAACACTTCTTATATTTGATGTCAATTCAACATTAGACTAGACTTTCATATTCCACAAGGGGATAGAAGCCCCTATCAAATAAACAAGTCAAATCTCTAATATAGAGCAGGAAATGTGAGAGCACCCTGGGTTCAATTCCCCCATGCCATATGACTCTAGATAATGTCAAATTGTTTGCACCTGCTTGGGCCATTCACCACTAGCCAAATCAACATGGCCATTTCCCATGGATGAATGTATCATTTCCTCATGGTCAAATCAGCATGACCAATCTGGGAGAATGTTTTCCCTATGCTACAACCTCGAAAAACATTAACACTCCCTCTCAATGAGGGATACATTCTACATCATTCCAAGCTTTCTTGGTGAGAATGTCCACGATATGCATGTCGAGTCTTCCACTCCTAGTCAAATTAGCATGGTTAACTAGAGAAAAGATTGTGCCTAGTACATTCACCAACAGCCATATGAATCAAGATCCTAGGGTGAATGTTTGCCCGATGTTGCTCATCTGTAGAACCATCAATACTACCTCTCATTGAGGGATACATTCTCCATCTCGCCAATCTTGTCACTAGAGTATACAAACTTTTCCTTAGATAGAGGCTTGGTGAGAATGTTCACTATGTACTCATCTGTGGATATCTATGTCTTATCCAGGAGGATATTGGTGGCCACCCACTTATTCCACTTGGACCCCACCATTGTTTCCTTTAGTTTTTCAGTTTCCTTAATTGTAGCGCAATTTACTATTTATGGTAGTTTTCGAGTCCTAAACTTCCGGAGCCATTTTGAGGCCCTAAATGACATTTTTTCGGAATCAAATGGCCAAGCAAATATGAACGGTTTTTGGACTCAATATTTACAATTTAAGGATGTAGTCCTTGAATAGATATTTATAACGATGTATCATGTGTGCCAAATGGAGGGAGCATGCAAAGTTACGACCCCGGGAAATTGATGTACCAAGTTACCCAACAGGGCCCATATTCTGGCATTTCACCTCCTAGGGTTAGGTTTTTAGATGTGTAGGGTTTCCATTGTTTCTCAATAATATATAGGCCTTCGAGCCTCATTGTAACACTAAGTTCAAAGGCATGTAGCCGGCACATCTCTTCTCAGAGATAAGCTACCAGCACTCTAGCTCTGTACATCCAAAAACCTAATGCTAGGAGGTGAAACACCAGAATATGGGCCCCATTGGGTAACTTGGTACATCAATTTCCTGGGGTCGTAACTTTGGCATGCTACCTCTGTTTAACGCACATGATACATCACTATAAATATCTATTCAAGCACTACATCCATAAATGAAAAATATTGAGTTCAAAATGGACTCATATTTTATCAACCATTTGATGCCAAAAAAAATTCGTTTAGGGCCTCAAAATGACTTCAGAAGTTTAGGACCTGAAAACTGCCAAAAATAGTAAATTGTGCTACAATGAAGGAAACAAAAAAACTAAAAGAAACAGTGGTGGGGTTCCAAGTGGAATAGGTGGGTGGCCACCAATATCCTCCTGGATCACTGTCTGGCCATTCACCACTCAAATCCGCATTCTCAATTTTGGAGAATGCCTGCTCGATGTTGCTCATCTATGGATATGTACTAGAGATACATTTTGCTCCCTTCTACACCATGTCTCAGATGAAGTAATATTTGATCTCCTTACCAAATAGTCATGTAAGAAGCTTTCGAAGACACACTACTTCTTGGTGAGGGGAGGTACTCTTGATTGGGGCACCTCCTCCATCATCAATCAAATGTGTTTCAGCTACTCCCTGTGTGCAAGACCACCCTGCTCATTGTGTACTTGAGTATCTTGATCCCTCTACATCTAGAAACCCTACTACCTCTATATCTATGTATCATGTACTAAAACAACCTGCTTGCTTTTCAATTGTTGATCCCCTTGTATCCATCTATTTCATCTCCCACAAAATGGATCCATTGAGATGAGCCTAATGCTCCCTCAAGAATACTAAATACCTTCCATGACTCTCTCTAGTCTTACAAACTGGCTGACTCCATAACCTATATAATGTATCATCCCTGATACTAATCCGGATTGCATGCTTGATCCCTTGGAAGTCACCACTAATTTCTGCTCTGATCTTGGGACTATCTCCCTAAAGGTATCGTTTACCCAAAAAATCCCCCAATGAGCTCTACATGACCTACACAACCTAAGGACATCCATGCATGACCCTCATTTGACCCCTAAACCCTAAGAAAGGCTTGAAAACCCCTAAAAAGAGCCAAAATAGCTCTCATAGGGGATAAAACCTCCAAAAATGGGATAAAACCCCTCAAAGGAGCTTAAAACCCCCCAAAAAGGGGCTAAAGCCCTAACCAAGGGCTTAAAACCCTAAATCTATAGAAAAAGCTATAAATAGAGGGGTGAGGGTCACTCTCAACTGACTCCTTCTCTCCCTATCATTATGTTGCCCGTGTGAGTGCCTTAAGACCATTTGCCTCTCATGCCATTCACCCTCCCTCTCCCCCATTTCTCCATTGAGCCAAAGCTCCCATTCCATTGAGAGGTGCTCCCAAAGCTAGGGCATGGTGGCCCACTTCCACCTAGAGAAGGTATATTTGTGTTTTGTTTTTCTTATATTGTATTTTTCTAACATAGTTTGCTTCCAGGTTTATTGCTCATGCTTGGTTGTAGGTTTCCATTGATTCCTTGTAGCTCTTTTAGTTTCTAACAGTTCTTTGCAAGGTTTCTACAGCTTGGCCCTAACCTTGTGTGCAGGTTTTCTTCCAACCCCAACTAGGAACCCTACCCTTTCGTCCTATAGATAGAAAGGAGTTGTTCCTGCCTGTAGCAAGGGTGAAATCCCTACTATAGAACTGGCGACCATACCAGGTCGATCCTACAGGATCCATGGATTTAATTTTTGTGTTTTAGTTTTTATTTGCCCTAGTTTAATTTTCTTTCAAATCTAGTTTAGATCTGTCTTTTTATGCATTTTAATTCACAGTTGAGCCTCCTTAAGGCCAAACCAAGCCATTCGGCCACAGTACAGGTTACTGTCAATCGGTCCTAGCTCAGGTTTAAAAAAAATTCATCTTTCAGACCAGGCCGCTCTTATCGGGCTGAAAGGTGCGACCAGGTCACTCATTCAAGCCCAAAAGGTGCGACTTCCTCCTGGAAAGCAGATCGCTCCTGTCTGCAGTTTCTGAGCGACCCCATCACCTGATTTGGGGAAACTTTGGTGACCCCTTCACCACATTTTCCCCAAAAAGAGCAATCTATCTCTCACATTCCTTTTTTAAGTTATCTAGATTGTCAGTGCGGCTCAGGTGCCTCTGTCCAACCATCTGTGTTTATTTCATTTCAATATGTGTAAATCACTATTAAATCAAATGGTTAATGGTTTAAAGAATCTGATTAAATCTTGAACAAAATTACTATAGGTTAAATTTCAATTCTTAATTTGAAATTAATGTCTTTCCTAGCCCTTCCTCCTCTACCCAATCATCACCCTTCGGGGTATTTTGGGATAAAATGAGGCTAAAGATCGTATAGTAATAGGCACTTCATCTACAATTTTTCGATACCACTAAAAACGAGTGACTTGGAAGGTAGAGGGGGTGGATACCGATGGGGGTTTCATGACGTTCACATCCTCCCTCTTGATCGACCTTGCATCCAAAGAGTGACCTAAGGATCTACGGATGGGCTTAGTCCCATTGTGTTGAGAGCCCAGCACTCTTTCCTAGTCAAAGAGAAATACAGGTGTAAGGCAGTCACCTAGTCATGCTACCATAGTTCATATTGAGGTATGGAATGTGTTTAAATTTATGTTTACAATTTACTGCTTTCATCAACAATTTACCCATGTTATGAATTCTGCAATAAACCAAACAATATCTACGAAATGTTCATAAACCATATAAGCAACCACCAAGTATAAGAGAAATACAATGGACATGCACACAAACCATACCACATAAAACAACCAAACTCAGTTCATGACGCTGAGCTAGCCATTAAAATTTATAATTTACACTAATTCAAACACTTGCAGTCATTGAGGACATAAGTCCTTGATTGCCTTAACTGTGGGAAGTACTTAGGCTCAGCCTAGAAACTCATTGTGAGGAGTGCCACGGGAACTCCAAAGTAGTTGGCTGCTGAGAGGAACTGCCAAGCGAAACGGGAAATGACCCCCACCGATTGACTAGTATTCCCATGAGGAAAAATCCAAGCGTTGTCTCCTAGCAGTCTTGGTGGTCGAGTGACCACCTAAAATCCAATAGGAAGCCATTGAAACCGGGGTCCAAAATGTCACCACCTAATTTCACCACCTGACATACGAACCAGACACAATTGATCCCACACACTCTTCCTCATGCCTGAGAGGTGATTCACCATAGTTTAGGTCCTTGAACAAACACGGTCAAGACCATTCTCGATGACCCTCTACACCATCAGAAGGCCACACAACCTCTTATTCAGACTCAAAATCATACCAATATGAGCCAGATCTACACACTACACCATCTAGCCCCATGGCTAGTGCAAACCCAGATCCATTTTCCGGCTTGGTGATTGGTAGTGGACCCATGTCCATACCCCACACCACCACCAACACCCCTGCTGGTGGCCCTAGAACTATCATGCAAACCATCATAAGTCAGCTACCACCACCCATACTGACCAGTCAAACTACCCCACCTGTCATGCCTGGGGGCAGTGTCCCTTCCAGTCACATTGTCCCATGTGGCATGCCTAGGGGCACTGACCCTTAAACCTATAGTATCCCTCCTATCATGCATGTGGGTAGTGACCCATACATAACTATGCCACAAGTACTCCCAATCACACAGGTACATCATATTCCTGCAAACCCCATCACTATCACCGCTCCATCACACATCAACCTTGGGTCAAACCTTCCTTTCATGGTATGCCTCAACCTGCTTGACTTAGCTCGGTTAACAAATGACCCCATCTACCATTAAACCTTTTGGCCTCCCATGCCAACCAAAATCCCCTCAGACATTCCCAAGTTTGAAGGGAAGGTAGGGGAGTGCCCCCAAAACCATATCATGATGTTTCACCTATGGTGCTCATCAAATAGCATCATAGACGATTCGATCAGACTCAGACTATTCCAATGCACCCTCATAGGTGTTGCAACCAAGTGGTTCATTGAGCTACCACAAGCCAAGTACCCATACTTCATCTCCTTGGCCTTTATGTTCCTACAGTATTTCCAGCTCCCTGTCAGATATGATGGAGTGGAAATCTTGCTATCTTGCTGCCAAAACACTGCAACTCACATCATCGAACACATCCATGAGTGGCGGTGACATTGTAGCTTGTGCAGGATCAAGCTCGATGACAGGATCTTCCTTGACTGGTTCTTAAAAATATTACTGCCACCCATAGCCAAAGACATCACCTTCGAATGTCCCCAAACAGAGGAAGATACCATCTTGAACAATGAAGGCCCAACAATTTGACCTCATTTACGCACAGTATGGATACCTCTACACCATCATTCCAAATGCTCCCCATGCAGGCACCTCTTATCGGGATGCGTTGGGGGCATCCCATGCTGTAGATGGCATTATAGGCTCTGTCTCCCACCACTCACAACACCATGCAGCACTGCCTATGATGCCACCACACCTAAGAAACACCCATAGTGTTTCCTACCCAAATCAAGCTCTCGACTACTCAAGGATGATGTCTCATTCCAGAGCCACAACCTCTTACACATAACCCGTGCCACAACAACATGCCTATGCACCAACTTGGCCGACACAATAGTATTCGGGACAAATGCCTAGATTTATAGCCCCCCCAACTCACCCAGTCTACTATGTACCACCTGTACAAGCCTCTCCAACCCCCATCTTAGCTCTTCCACTACCCTTGGGACAAGTTTTTACTCAGCAAAATCGTCCCAACCAACCAGCCCCCAACAACCAACAAGGGCAAGGTAGAAATAACCGATCTAGGAACCGGGGCAACAACCAACTGTAAGGAGGTGACCAACAACCAAACCCACCTATATGCAACGCTCCGTTATGGACAAATCAGTTGTGCAAACTATGCAACGTCTACGGACACTATATGCATGAGTGCCCCTTCATGGGCCGCGCCAAGCAGTTTCTTCAAAACAAATCTCAACATGGTACCAATGCAGCAGTCCCAGCTCAACCCAACCCATCACCACTAGGCCTTCCACCCATGGTGCTCTAGAACCTATTACCACTCCAAGGGTTGGTAGCAACTGCACCCATGCCCCCACCTGCCTCCATAGCCCCTGCTGCAGCCCTGCTTACAGAGGTAGGATTTCATCACCTGCTAGCCATGACAACTGATGAGGTCAACTTGCAGACCAGGTGGAACTAATATGGGTCCACTACCAAAACCATTGACCCATCAATGGCATCCATGTCCAAAACAACCAATACACCTCTTCATATACCCCCTTTTCCTCCACGCCCCCCCATACCGAGTTTCCAACAACGTCATGGCTAGAGCTGCTGTAAGCTACAACATCTTGGATGACTTGGCCCAAACACCTATAGCCATGTCCGCTCTCGAGGTTCTTAAAACATGCCCAACAAAAAGGAAAGATCTACTAGCTTCCCTCGATGCTGTAGACCCCTCCGACTCCAAATTGATCACTTTTGATTTGGACAAAGGAGAACCCAGAATTCCATCCACCATCGCCTTCCAAATTCAGGTCTCAATCCAGAATTCAGTTGTCTATCGATGCATCATCGACGAAGGGGCATCCACCTGTGTGATTTCAACATCTATCTTGTAGAAACTCGGGTCCCCTACCCTTCAACCATCTACCACTACACTTCGCTCCTATGATGGCCACCCCACCAGAGCCCAAGGCATCCTTCCGCACGTCCCTATCACTTTAGCAGGGAAGACAATCCTAATTGACATAGAGGTGGTCAACACTCAGTTGGATTATAACCTTCTCTTGGGATGAAGCTACATGTACGCCATGAGAGCTGTGTCATCCACCATTTTCTATCTCATGATGTTCCCTCACAAAGGGAAAATCGTGACGATTGATCAACTAACTTATCACGATCCACAAGGGTTAACTACACCAGCTAATCTTATCCCTACGATCAATACCATTGATCTACAAGGGCTAACTGCACTCGCCAATATTATCCCCATGACCAACACCATGGTTGACAACATACCAGCCTCCCCATTGTTGAATGTAGGCCCTGAGTTGTTTGCCAATACCACCATGACTGCTTCCTTCCCCTTAGTGTCACCACCGTCGACACCAAATGAGACTATGGATCTGTGCATGCTCTCATCCATCACTGTTGCACCTAAACATCAACTGTAGCTGCAGCCCCAATAGCATTCATAACAACATCTGCAGTCGCAACACCAAATGTAGTTGCAACACCAACCGTAGTTGTAGCACCAAATGCAGTCGCAGCTCCATCCGCATCTGCAACTCCATCTGTAGGCCCCCATTTGGTCTAAATTTTCCCTATGCACTACTGCACTAGGGACAACACCATTAGCTACTAGTTCAGTGTCACCTGGAGCCTGTTCGAGACACCCCTCACACCTCCAGGCTCAAATTTCTATCTTCTAATGAAACCATCGTCTCATGTTTAACAAGTAATTTTCAGGACAACTTCCTAGAATTTACCTCGATATACGAGCCACATCATTGTGATGTAAGTGTCTCTGGACCTATACTTGCATTACACTTTCCTACCACCACTCATGCAGGTTCTCAGACCATCTCCCCAAAAGTCACATCATTTTACTTCAGCATATAGTTGTCTAATCTGTCCACCGCACCTTACGCAAGTCTCTGGGACATCGCCCGGAGGATGGATCATTTCTTTTGCACACATTTGGCACATAACTACCTCCAGACTTGCACTCACATCACATGTACTCAATTTTGGCCACCATAACTCACACAAAACTCTCTTGACCTCTGTCCGAGAGCCACGTTGGTTTGTGTGCCTCTGCTGCACTTATTCACGTTCCTTTGTCGCAATCTATCTCATGTATGTTCAAGAGCCACCTGCTCCATCCATACTGCATGGATGACCTTTGGACCACTGTCCTTTGTCTTTACATGGGGGCACCTTTAGTGCCCCCTCGATCTATTGACCATATTAGATTTTCTTTTAAGCTCTTTTCTGACTCCTAAAAGAATGAAAATATTGTCGAGAGCAGCTACTTCCTTCCCCGCTCGTTAAAGTATAGGAAAGGGCGTCTACATCATCTTGTTTATCTCCTTTTGTGGACTATGTAGACCATCAAATGAAAAAGACCGCCTTGGCATATTCAAGCCAAGACCTTCCTCTCTACATCCTTTTATGCTTTCTTGGGCAAAGGGGCCAAACTCTATGAAAAAGCTCACCATGGGTTATCATTTAGCTCTTTTCTAGCCTTCTCATCAAGAAAATATCGCCAAGCAAACTTGGTTTTGTTCATGCTCGTAAAAGTATTTGAATGACCATCCAGTCAGTACAGGTTTAACCTTTTTCGGCCTGATTGAACTACCAACGGTAAAGAAGTCTCTCATCCCCTAAAGGATGGGCAAGCTCTCCTATGTACACTTTTAACCTTTTTTGGGCATAGGAGACTATCAATGAAAAATAGCCCCCACTGGAGTCTTCTTCATGCTTTTAGACTCTCTAAAATTGAAAGCACCATCGACCATTTACTTTCTCGGGCTCACCAAAAATCCACGAGATCATACCACAATAGTGTCTCTAGAGACCACCCCGCATGTAATAGTTTGGCAGCACTCCCACTTTGGGTTGCCTTTGCTCAAAGTACTCTGCGATGTGTCTTCCTTGGTTCCCATCAATACCAGAAGTATCTACCTCCCCCAAGTATTTCCCATCTACAGTGACATTCCCAGTATTACAGCTATGATCCCTTTCCCATGAGTCAGTTTCATTTGCTGCCTAGTCCGCCCTGCCATCATTGTTTGAGCAAAGGAATTTTGAGTCCACCATGATTTCCTACCCCTGTTCAACTCCCCCCCCCATTCAGTGGGTCAGTCCTTAGATTGTCTCACATCTTTCGGTTATCTCCCTCGCATTTCTCGTTAAGGAAACATCGTTTCCTTGACCATTTGCAGGTCTCCCTCTATCGACGACTACACATGTATTCCAGAGGATAGACCCAAAGATCCCTATATCCTGTTTTCACTAACCTCATTTATGAGTTCCTTCGACACATGGGTGTATACTGGACAACCAAATATCTTCAAATGATTGACTTCTGACTTCACTCCTGTGAATGCCTCCTTAGGAGTCTTATCCCGCAATATCCAATGAGGACTCTTTTTCTCATCCTAAACTGTTGTGTTCGATGTCTCTGCCCATATGAACATGGGCAAGTTCTGATCATGAATCATTGCCTTGAAATCTTCCACAAAGGACCTCTCCTACGATACATGATAGAATTGTCCACAAGAGTTAACTAATTAAACAGTTCTTTTATTTATCAACAAAATATTGACTTAATTTAAGTAAACAAAACTCATTTCTTAAAGCATTAAATACTTATCTTGATGTTGTTTCCATCTTTATCCCCGCCTCCTTGCAAAAATCATTGAAGTCCTTAGAGGTATACTCTTCTCCATTATCTGACCTTAAGACCTTCATCTTCTTCCTTGTCAGGTTCTGTTCTTGATCCTTAAACTCCTGGAACCAACTGGAGACGTCATCCTTGGTCTTCATGAAGTAGATCCATGTCTTCTGGGATAAATCATCAATGAATGTTATATAGTAAAAGAAGCCACCTAATGCACTAGATCCAAGATTCCTTTGGATCTACAAGAAATATTCTTTCTGAAGTTCATCTGCAATCTCATCAAGTTTTGTCTTCTTCTATGATGGATGCTCATAACCATCGGTTGTTGATGCATGTTGTTTTTCCTTCCTTTTCTTCTAAGGACACTAAGAAGCATAGTGATCAAATTTATGACAATTGTAGCACTTCATCTTTGAAATATTCTTCTTCTGTTCTTGAACTAGAACTGATCCTCCCCATGTATTTTTCTTCATAAAATTTCTTCTTCCTTTTCCTTTTCTTGCATGAGCTGCAAGAGCTTGATTTTCTTCATTATGAGCTCTTTGCAAACTATTCTTGGACAAAAAACTGGCCTCCTCTTGGACGCAATCAACCCATAGCCAATCAAACTTGGGTAACTCTTCTCGTCCATAAATTCTCTAAACAAATGACTCCCATGAAGAAGTACGTCCATTTAAGAGTCATTGTGACAAGTTCTACATCATCAGTGGTGTCTCCAATGGCCTTAAGTTGATCTCTCAGCTAGGATACTTTCATAAAATAAGTGGCAATTGAATATGAGTTGGTCATCATGATACAATTGAGTTGATTCCCCAAGGCTAGTTTCATGCTAGTGTTCTTACTCTTGAACAATCCCACCAAGGCATCAAACATTGTTTTGTTAGTATTCAACAAGAATGTGTGAAATCAAATGATCTCTTATGGAATCTATCAAGATCCTCTTAGCCTTTGCTTCATTCTTCTTGTGCTTGGATTTCTCCACAACACCTTCTAGTTTTGAGACATCTTCTTTTACATATTTTGAATCTCATTTTCATCCAAGTTGAAGAGTATCACGGTCTTCCAAGATCTAAAATCTGTAGCACCATCCAATCTGTCTTCCACTCTGACACCTATGACCATATTGACTAGAAATATGAAATATGATCTAGAAACCGTAACACCAACAAAATATGTGAAAACTGAACTTTGACAAAAATGAAAACCAAGTCCACCAATATATGTGCCAATGTGACCTCAAGAACATTGGGTTGAAGTCCAACGTTAGGCTAGAAAGGTCCAAACTTGGAAGCCCTAATTTATATACTTTAGGGGAAAATGTTAATCAATGGATGTGTTTCAAAATTGCTTTGATATCATGTTGAATATTCTCTTATACCAATAGAAATACAATTTTCTGATCTTAATAATTATTTTCTAATCATTTCAAACATTCATTTCATCCCACTGTTTTCATTGAATAATTACACACTGGAAATTTCAACTTTAAATTGGAACAGAAACAGAATACCATAAAAGGATAAACATGCCCAATAGACATAAAGATTTTACCCTGGGAAATCCAATCTTGGGAGAAAACCCATCCAACTTTTCTTAGAAGAAATCAATCCAATTTTAAGTACATTACCAATCTTGAAGAAACCATAGCATAGATAGTGAACCTTCTTCATGAGGAAACTGTAGCAAGGGTAGTGACCCTTTAGAGACAATAAGAAAAAACCCAAAAAATTGTTCCTTGTTCCTTTACACAAGACAAGGAGAGAATATGTGTTATGATGATGGTGAAAATGAAATGTGTGAGCAGTTTATTTATGCACTTTAACTCAGCTTTATTTCACTTATGGGTCGGCTTGTACTTTTGATGGATCGACTTGTACTTTCTCTTCTAGGGCCGAATTGCACTTCTTGTCTTCAATCTTTCCTTGGACTTCTTGAATTCTTTTTGAGACTTCTTCAATGGTAGGAATTGTCTTCTTAGTTCTTTCTTCTTCACTAGAAAAGTTGTCCATGTTGATGATCATCTCATCACATGCATGTCTATTCATGCATGGAGCTCTAATTTTGGATAAGCCCACTAAGAAGTCTGGGACACTTCTTAGATTAAATGTGAATTCAACATTATGATAGTCTTGTATATTCCACAAGGGGATGAAATCCCCTATCAAATAAACAAGTCAAATCTCTAATATAGAATATATCACTCCATTACGGAGCAGAAAATGTGAGAGCACCCTGCTGCCAATCTCCCCACACCATATGAATTAGGATAATGGGAGATTGTGTGCCCATGCCTAGGCTATTTATCACTAGCCAATCAGCATGGCCATTTCTTTTGGATGAATTTAGCATCCCCCCTTGGTTAAATAAGCATAACCAATATGGGAAAATATCTACGCGATGTTGCAACCTAGAGAAACATCAACATTATGAACATGTGAACCTCAATAGATTTGATGCATCATTATCAATGTAATACATGATCATGCTCAAATGCATGTCCTATGTCTGAATGGTGTTTATCTCTCACAGGTGTTGGTGCAATTATTAGGACAAAGAATGTATGCCTAATTGACTAAATAGTGACCTTAGCAACCTACTCGACTAACTTGACAACAATGTCAGAGACGTAATACAATATGTTAGTAGTACTAATGATAAATAAAATGTCGAGGTTCATTCATCTATACTCTAAATGATTGTTAATGGCCCTTATTTGTTATCAATTAGGTATAGGTGAGGAGAGATTGGAGTAAGCAAATTATTCCTTGTCAATGCAATGGAGGCATATGCTCCACCCAACACGATCCGACAAAAATAGTCGAACTCGTTGACCTCCTTCAGGTGAAGTGTGTGATTTGTATTGAAACATGCCTGAACGGTCGAACTCGTTATATTAAAACTTTCCACCATTCAATTTGATCTGAGATAAGGTCCTAGTGTTGCGATCATTCCCACCAAAAGGATGATCCATTATTGTTGTTTATAATCCTTCTTCGCGTGAATTACATAATAACATATACCTGCATAAAACAAATTTATATAATTAGAAGCCATTTGTCAAAAGCCAAAATGCATGTGAAAGCCAAAATACATTTGTTATGCATACTCAACATTGTATTCTATTTGTTTTATGCGTAACAAAGTAAAATGTGTGAGTGCCATTTTTTTTATTTTATATATTTTAAATATTAAAATATTGTCATGGTAATATAACCTAGGGCATTTTTTCATATATATATATATATATATGGTTTATTTTTAATAAAAATAATGGTCATGTTTTTTTTTTACGAGAACGGTTAAAATTTTAATTAGAGTCTGGCAAAGGGGCTGCCAGGGCCTTTACAGTACATATTCAAATCTGCTATACTGAGCTTCATCTCCATCTTAACACTCATGGCAAAAACTGTGCTGGGTCGTATCATTTATAGTTTCTTCAATTGCTGTTGAATTGCCCACGTGAAGAGACAAGGCTAGTGCAGCCTTAGGCTTAGGGAAGCTAGTGATTTGAAATTTCTCCATTGATAATTAGCTGGCTCTTGCTCAGAAGAGTACCATGGTTGGCCTCAGCATCTGCTAGACTATTTAGATTCCTTAGAACGTGATAAGCCTTATAAGTTCTGAAATGCGGCAGAAGGAGAAGGACTTTCCTATACGTTTGGTCAAGGTTAATATCCGTTGGCACCTTCTTAGTGTGTAACGCTTTAACAATCAGTCTGGAGTCACCAAAGATAGTAAGCTTCTAGATGTTCAGCTTCCTTGCTTGGTTTAGGCCTTGCCACAGCACCAGATACTCAGCTTGATTGTTGGAGGCATATCCTAGGCCCCATGCATAGGATAGGTGGAGTTTGCCAAAGGGCTCAAAGATGATGCCTCCTCCTCCAGCTTGACCGGGATTCCCTTTCGAGGCCCCATCAAAGAAAAGGCACCATTCATCGAGGGCTGACCTCCACTTAATGAAATCCTGTTCATCCAACCTGATTTCCCAATTTGTCTTTTGAGGAGGTTTAATTGCTTCAATGCTTTACTGGTTCGGATTGAACTCCTTAAGCCAGCGATCTTCTTTAGAAGAGAGGGTAGTCACATTTCTGATGGAAGGCTTTGTGCTTAAAGTTTCTGATAGCATGGTATGAGCTTTAATAGCGACTTGAGGAGGGTGTCTGCCTTCCCCCTTAAAAATTCTGTTGTTCCTCTCCAGCTAGATCTTCCAACACAGAAATTTGGGGGTCCACATCCACGCGAGCTTGAGGAGATTTTTCTTGGTCATATTGAAAGGAGAAAGGGAGTTCCAGCTGCTTATAAGCTCCATTATTGAATTTGGCAGTCTTACAGAGATGGAACCTAACATAAGCCTCCATACTTCTTTAGTGAAATCGCAGGTGATGAAAAGATGCTAGGCAGTTTCTTCAGCCCGATTACACAGAGGGCAGCGAGAGGGCCCTTCCCATCCTTTCCTCTTTATATTTTCACCTGTAAAAATGCTGTTGTGAAGAAGAGTCCATATAAAAATATCTACTTTAGGAATTGATGAGAAGTTCCAGAGAGCTTTCCACGGCCCAGGATTGGGAGGTACCCAAGGCAGCTCCAATATAGCAACGTAGCAAGCAGCTGCTGTGTATTTCCCCGATCCTAAACCCCAACCCCGTTTATCTTTGGATATGGCGCTAATGGGCGACTTCCCTTGAAGAAATTCCAACAGCTTCAAAGCTTCCTCCTTCAGCTCGTCCGGATAATCTCCTAGATTCCAGCTTTCCCAAGATTCTTTGTCATTGTTACTCCAGGAGGAAATGTCCCACAGAGTGTTGTAGTTTTTGGCAAGAAGACAGGCTTTGATGTTTCCCAACTCGTTTGACCCATTGAGTGGCTGATTTCCAAGGATAGAGTCCTCCTAGATTCTAATTTTAGCTCCATTTCCCGGAATCCACATGAGCTTTGAAATGAAGTAAGGAAGGGCTCTTTTGCAGAGTGAGAAGATCGGGGATCCTTTTTGCACTTTCGTGGGCTTTTCAAGACATCTCTCCTTGTCTCTTGTGAAATATTTTTTCCGGAGGATTTGCTTGCTCCAAGTTCTTTTCCCAGTGATCATGTTCCAAAGAATTTTGCCACCCATGGCTAGGTTTTGGGTAGCCACATCTCTAATTTGAAGGCCCCCCTCCATCTTTGGCTTCGTGACCTTGTCCCATCTCACTTGATGAAGCTTCTTTTTACAGTTTCGACCACCTTCCCAGAGGAAGCAACAAAGCAGGTCATCAATTTTGTTTGTTATGGTTTTGGGAGCTAAAAGAACCGAGCATTGATATATTTTAACATATTAATATCTTGAATCCTATGTTTTTTATGCATAACATATTTTATGAGATTATTTCCATAGTTACAAACCACTAGTTAATGAATATTATATATGGATAAGTAATAGATTAAACAATGGTGATTTTTTTTATGTTTGTTTTTTATTAGCATGGTTAAAATATTTTTAATTAGTTCTATTTTTTAAATTATTTAAAATTACAATCAGTTAGTGAACCAAAGATTCAACGTTAATTCATGATTTTGATTTGCCATATGCATCTATACAGGATCAGAAAGAGACAAAGGTAAATTTGTTCGTCAAAAGGGGTAAGCCAAACAATAAACCAATAAGAAACATGCGATCAAACCCATTGCAGAACTCAGGACTGAAAGAAGAGCCAGATGGAATATCATAATGCTTATCATTTGCGCAATATTCCGTTTATACATAAAAAATAATCAATTAGGCTTCTTTTATGTTTGATAGTTTTAATTAAATAAAATAAAGTAAATGATAGCTTCATTAAACATAGATGTACTAAATTATGGGTGCATGAGCTAGGAAAGTAGTGAAAATGAAATCATAATGGACAATTTTCAGAGCCCAACATCCCCCGAAACCGAAGATATGGAACATCCTCGAGCCATCAACAAATTGAGACTAGGTTGTATTCTTTTATTTCTACGCCTTCGGATCAACAACACTCAACAAGAAATTCCAGCAAGTCATCATTATTTTTAAAGAATACTTAGAACTGTTTAGAAAGAAAAGTATTTATGATATGACCACAACAACATCTTAATAATTCATGTTCTTCAATACATGTAACTTCACCAATTGATAACATTTTATGCCCACTAAGACCATAGATAATTAATGAAATGGAATTTTCATCATGTCCGTAGATAGAAAGCATGAGGGTATAGATGGTCTAAAAAGCTCATAGGAAACAAGTCATCCCTAACCCATTTTTCAAAGACTTATTGTCATCCAAGGAATAAGGATACAGTTCACATTCTGAGTTTGTTAGTTTCTAGAGTGACAACTCCCACTTCTAGGATAACTAGTAATATCCTAAATATAATTTGAATTAGATAACATGGTATAAGTTCAACTTACAACTATTCTCTAATGGAAAATGAATGAATGGCTTAACCATGTATATGTGCACTCAAGGTCTTCGTTTAATTGAGCCATATGCATAGCAATATGTTTACTATGTCTCTTTTACTCAGCATTACCTCTCTGCCAGCGAGCCTGTTCAGTTCTCCAGCAGGTTTGCTTGCATTTACCAAACTTCCTTATTTATTATTTTACTCAACATGGACCCACTGCTAGCAGGCCTGTTCAGTACCTCGACGGGTTTGCGTCATAATTATATAATTATTCTAAAATATATTAGAGTATGTGGAAGTCGGTTGGTACTAGAGGATATTAAGTTTTCTAAACACATAAATCAATTAAATTTAACCCATGAGTAACATTATTTATCATAGCCTGAAATTATAGTTCATGCCAAAAGATAATGACCTAAAGTTGTCCTCAGTCCCTAAGTCTATCCTCTTCATATAAAATTTTGATAGTGTTCCTCCATATGTAGAAATGCCACTTGTTCTCATGCTACCACTTAATAAAAATACTAAAATAACAAGCTTTGATGATGAATCTATGACATACAAGTGACCGATAGGAATTAGACAGACCTTAAAGTTATGGTAAATTCCCATGATATTTAAAGTTAGCATTGAGCAAATATTATAATGAATAGTCATAAATATGCATGTATGAGAATAAATAAGGATAATTGCTTTGGTTTATTCATTAGCATTATCTTCTTCATAGTTTCTTTTATTGAAAAATATAAAAAAAGTGAAATTGCATTAATCTGTAGGCTAAACATGCAACTTGTTTAGCTATATACATATTTTCCCATCCTAAAGAAAGAAAACATTTTTATTCAAGTATATGAGCCCTTCCAATGTAACCAAGTGCGAAGTAAGATGAAAAATATACCTTTATCCACATGTGAGAAGATTATTGTAGTGATTACCTGAATGTGGAATACCAACCAACTTACTTGTTTATGCATCAGAAGGTGTCAAAGGAAGGAATCGTATTGTGGTTGTGTTATGTCTTTGAACCAGCACTCGATGTAATTTTGATAGTCACCTTCCTTTCTCAAGCCATGCATGTCCTCTTCTTCTAAATGTTCAATTTCTTGAGTGCATGAAGGATTCGTCGATATATATGTGGAGCACTCTTCAATTTCAGGTCTCTCTCCATCGAATGTAGTCTCCAAGTTTCTGGTTTCCTTGGAATATTGGCAAAGAGAGTCGATTTGTAGCTTGTGGGACTATGTTTCTTCTATTATTTTTAGAGATAGACAAATTCTTGACTTCTGTCAAGATGTGTTCTTCTTGAGAAGAAGAAATTGAGATCACAGTTGTTGCCAAGATTTGAGAGAGTTCTCTCATACTAATAAGTACCTTCGAATCCATGTCATTGATTGGTAGGTTCTTCCTCACACATGGGTTAGTGGCTAGGGTTCTTACAACACCCAAATAGATAGATATATATTTTAATGAATTGAATAAAAAACTACCTACAAAAATACATTCCTAAAACAAATTTGCGCAAACCAAAAAAACAACTATATCTTAGGGACTAATTG
>LPNX010032779.1:187094-237357 GCA_001517045.1 Pseudotsuga menziesii
AAGTTATAGACTACATTAAGTAAACTAATAAATTACGAACTGATATATAAACCATAATTAACAAACCAAATCTACAAACTAAAGTTCAAATCAAACTATTATAAATTGTCAACTAAGAAACTACACTAAATTCTAATTTGTCGCCTACTTTATTATTTAAAGTAAATTCATGAAACATTCAACCTAAACTTATGCCATTAAGTTCCTACTTTATTTTATGAAACATAAATCAAAGTCTTGTAGCTACATTCCTATCCTAAAACATATTACCCCAAAGAATTAATTTAGAATAATGTGAAAACGAAATTACAAATCAAAGGAAACTACAATCCATAGGATGGCCAATTCCTGGGAGTTCACACAAACAATATGTACATAGCACTTGCTTTCCAGAAACCAATTCTTTACTGAAGAGAAAACTGAGTTACAATATGAATCAGAATTTTGCCCCCGAAAAAATATCCACCTCCTTTCTAATTGCCAAATAATGGATTTATATCGCATTTACATGATCTAGGAATCCATGGAGTTGCTTTCCACAAATTCCATACAATTTTCTAAAAATAAAAACAATCCAACAATTTGGCTAGATTCCTCGAATTGTTAAGCTAGGTGTCAATTTGATTCCTAGAATAGTTGAATGGATTGCTGAATTGATTGTTGGTTGGTGTGCTGGATTCAAATCGTGGCTGGGTTCCTGAACTGTATGCTGGATTACGTAATGCATCCTTCACGTGAAGTGTGCGATTTGTATTGAAACATGCATAAACTGTCTAACTGGTTATATTAAAACTTGCCACCATTCATTCTGATCCGAAATAAGGCCCTAGTGTTGTGTTCATTCCCACCATAAGGATGATCTATTGTTGCAGGTTATAATCCTTCTTCACATGAATTACATGATAACATATACCTGCATAAAAACAATATATATAATTAGAAGCCATTTGTTAAAACCCAAAATGCATGTGAAAGCCAAAATACATTTGTTATGTATAGTCAATATTGTATTCTATTTGTTTGATGCATAACAAAGTAAAATGTGTGAGTGGCATTTTTTATTTTATATACTTTAAATATTAAATAATTGTCATGGTAATATAACCTAGGGCATTTTTTGAACTATTTTTGAACTATATTCAATTATATATAGTTTCTTGTTAACAAAAATAATGGTCATGTTATTGCATGTATTTTAACATATTAATATATTGAATCCCATGTTTTTTATGGATAACATATTTTATGAGGTGATTGTCACAATTACAAACCACTAGTTAATGAATACTATAACAATTAATGGATTAATATATGTAGATGATAAGTAATGGATGAAACAATGGTGTTTTTTTTAATGTTGGTAATTTATTAACATGGTTAAAATATTTTTAATTAGTTCTATGTTTTAAATGATTTAAAATTACAATCAGTTAGTGAACCAAAGCTTCAAAATTAATTCATGATTTTGATTTTCCATATGTAGATATACAATATCAGAAAGAGACGAAGGTAAATTTGTTCATCAAAAGGGGTAAGCCAAACAATAAACCAATAAGAAACATGCAATCAAACCCAGTGCGGAACCGAAAGAAGGGTCGGATGGAATATCACAATGCTTATCATTTGTGTAATATTCCATTTAATACATAAAAAATAATCAATTAACCTTTTTTTTTTTACGTTTGATAGTTTTAATTAAATAAAATAAAGTAAGCAATAGATTCATTAAACATAGATGTACTAAATTATGGGTGCATGAGCTAGGAAAGTAGTGAAAATGAAATCACGAAAATAAACAATTTTCAGAGCCCAACACTCTCCTACCACTAAAACATGTTACTTATAAACAATAACCCCTTATGGTAACTTGTAATCCATAACACCAATAAGCATAATGATCCTTAGTAACCCTAATCATAAAAAAATGTAACCCAACCTCTATAAACCCTATTGTCCTTAACCCTTGTAACTCATATGATCTCTAAGTTCGATATCTATAAGTCATTCAATCCATAATCCAATAATTATAACAAGAACTAACCCTTAATAACATTAACCTATACATCCCCCGACCCTTAAAATATAAATGTAATATTTTTAAATAAATCATGTGTAAGTCTCTACACAAACCATTATCTATCAACATTAAGCTCTTGACACACAACATTGAATCCTTAAACCTCATCATGTTAACCATGATCCTAACCATAAATAAAATAAATGTCAATTCTTATCCATTATCCTTAAACCTTAATCCTTAATATTTAACCCAAAATGCTAAACATCTACACTCTAAACCTTAATCTAGACAACCCTTAATTTTAACTTGCAAGCATTAAATTAAACCCTTATCCCATAACCCTCAAACCTCAAACCTCATTTATAACTACTAACATCAACCATTAACCCTATTCCTTAAGCCTTAATCACAACTCTCATCTATGTTTTGTAACTCTCGACCCTAAAACCTTAATTTAAAATAATCACTCTTAAGCTAAACAACATTAACTTTAATGCTACCATCAAACCATGTATTATAACCCCTCAACCCTCACCCATAAACCATATAACAAATTACCTTCAGAACCCTTATAACTCCAAACACTTAACCCCTAGAATTCATATAAACTCTAACCAATAAAATACCTAACCCCTAATATTAAATTCTTCACCCATGATTTCTATCATATCTTACTCCTTTGATCATTATGCCCCAATATTATAATTATTATAACTTCTAGTTTTTATAAATGCTAATCTTTATAAACACTTACCCATATAACCATTAATTTTGAACAGCCTAATCGATACCAACCCCAACTCTTATAACCTGAAACTCATAAATATTAACTCCAATCCCTTAAAATCGCTAGCACCTACTCTTAAATATTTATCTTAAGCCTTATATATTATAACAATAAGTCCTTATAATTTGTTATCCATTATAACCCTTTACACCTAGGCATTATAGTATTAGTAACCCCTGAGTCTAACCAACAACAAATGATTCATTGCTAGTTGCATCCCACAAGTAATCTCTTCCACTATTAGGTAAACCATTTACAATAACCAAAGAATACTTCTTTAAAAAAAACACAATATGCATAACATCAATATGACATTCTATTCAAACCAATAAACTTAACAAACACTATAAGAACAAATGCATGCCTATAATCAATTTGACAATTACCATTATCCTATAGAATTCAATAACCATCATACTACTGCAAAATTTGTTTCCAATTGCTAATCAACAGACTTCTTGCATGGCCAACTTATTGATTTTCCAACTGATTTCCTCCCAACCTAACTCATGAAAAACTTCTTTCCTTGAGACCCTTGATTTGTATAGGTTCACAACCATTTCCTTGACCAATTTTCTTCTTAGCAGAATATGTCTTGATGTTGAGTCCACCTCACCCTAAATTATTCTCTATGGAAGTTTCATCTCCACTAAAGTTTAAATTATTACAATAACCAACTTGACCATCTTCTTGATTCAAGCTATCCATGGAATTAAGTATATTCCAAGTCTGGTGAAATTTTGGAAACATCTCCCCATGCCATTCTTTTATCCCCCCCCATTCAAGGATCCCCTCCCCTCTATTTATAATATTTCCCTAAATTAACAATTCATCTACATGAAAAATTCCTAATTAAGTCATTTCTATAATTAGATTAATCAACCCCTTTATCTGTCTTCTCCAAAATTTTCCTATTTTATTTTTTTCTTAATTATATTTGCCCCATTTTTTATTAAAATAACGTTATTTGAGTTTTTCCCTTCTTAAGTGTGTCAATATGTTAGATAAATAATAATAATAATGATAATAATGATAAATACAAAATACATAATAGATAAAAATATCTAAATTAATAATCAACTAATCAATACTATTACTATACTATTACTGTAAAGAGGACACTACTCTTCCCAATATGTCCCTAATCCATATTTAAAGGAAGGCTTTCAATTGTAAAATACCATCAAATCATTTTATCCAATAGGTGTTATACATTATGAAGATGGATCTCTTCTTTATCCGGATACAGATTCTTCCACAACACACGAACTCGGTGTTACTGTGGTATCAGAGTCCTTTTTTGGGTTTGATTTCAAGCCTTTGGCCATCAATTTGAATTAATTAATTATTCCTTAAAAATAAGAAGTAAAAAAAAAGAGAGAAGAAGATCTCATCAAAAGAGGAAAGAAGAAAGAACGAAAACAACATAAGGTTTATAAAACCAACAACCCTTAGTTTTGTAAACCACAAAAGGTTTTATTAAGCCATAACTCCCACGTTCTCCCAAAAAAAAACTATATACATATGTATATGTATATGTATATGTACATGTATATATATACATATACATATACATATATATATTATTTTATTATCAATATTTTTTATTAGTTAATTGGATTTATTATTAATTTACTATTAAACTCTTACATTAACCATGAAGTCATTTAAAGAAGAATTGGATGAGGTCGTCAATCAATTTAGGAGGAACATGGAAGAAGCACTTGACCTTAAGGAACAATCGAATGAAAAATTTGTTGACAAGACCTTCAATGAAATAAGCCAACAAAGAAAACTAGAGGCCTTCCAAGACGAAGACTTGGAAATTAAATCCCAATCCAATTTCAAAGCTTGCAAGAAAAAACTGGTAAAGAACATGAAAGTGATGGAATTGATGTCTTGGAAATTAAACTGAATGACAAATCCAGTTCCATATCACCGTCTAGTTTTCATGTCATTAAAGATGAAAATGTGCCCACATGTTTAACAAAAAAAACACTTACACTTTGTTCTCCATGAATTTCCTCGATTAATTTTGCCTCAGTTGAATTCAGAGCTGATATTGCTCATCCAAAACTATACATTGCAAGAATGAAGACACGACTAGGTATTTATATTTCATTTTCCACCATAATTTTGTGGAGACCACTTAAAAAGACTTATATTTTTATTTTGAATTTGAATTTAATTTTTGGAGCCGACTCTGACATCATCAATTTAATATCATTGTATCATTATTTGATGGGGCTTTAGGGTTTGTCTTCAGTCCATTAAGGTCATCAAGGACCCTTAGCCAAGGGTATGACCTCTAGACCAAGGAAGGTGTGATATGTGTCCTCCACATCATCAATGCCAAGGGTTTAACAAGCCACAAGGGCTTCATTAAGGATCCTGCAATCAAGGTTCCATGTCACCATCCATATTCACAAGGGGCCAGAAACAAGGGTTGTTTGTTTCTTCCATAAGCAAGGGGCTCCACACACACATGAGCTACTTCAAGGATGTGTTCCATCACTATGTCCTTCATACATATGAGTATCAAATACCTCAATGATAAGGGCACAAATTTCTATTACCAATCACCATTAAACATGTGGGCCTAAAGACCATCTTGTGGGTTCAAGGGCCTATTCAAAAGATTCTTCATCATACCTCCATGCAAGTTCATGGGAAACCATCACATAAGTGGGTTCAAGGTCTTCCTTATTCACTTAGCACCATCTTCAAGAATTATCATCTCCTTCATGGTTCATCATGCCATCTATCCATATCAAGTGCAAGCAATGGGCTTCATGACCACACCAAGGGAATCAAGGTCATCATCAAGGGTTCCAAATATTCATCAAGTCAACAATGAAGAAATCATCACTTTCAAGAGTGCAAGGACCATCAAAACACCAAGTGTGGGTCAAAGGACTTCTGTGGATATTCTTCATCAAGCACGGGGGCTTCACTTGTTGACCAATATCCTATCACGTTAGTTCATATTGTGGGTTTTAAAATTATAAAAAATTGGACCAATATATTGCAAGTATTGGGAAGATGAGGGGTTTCAGGTGGGGGTAGGTAGGGTTGTTTATAAGGATTGAGGTATAAAAAGGGGTGGGGAGGAGGTTTTAAGTATTGGGAGGGGCTTTCAACAAAAAGAGTTTGGGTCAATATCTCTGGAAATTAAGGGTATTCTTTAATATCCCACGATCGCACGTGCTATGTGAGAGGTTCACTAAGTGAATTCCCCGTGTCATCAACCAGGAGGCTTCATGGGATTTTCAACCATATCAACCACACCAACAGACCTCCAAGGTTCAAGATTCATCATGGAATCACCTATGGGATTGCTAGTCCTTTTTCTGGGGTACCATGACACCATCAGAGCATGAATGACCACATAATGGGTCATTAATGCGTCTCCAACCCATCTAGGCCTTCTCCATCATTCACAAAGGATTCAACACCATCTCCAGGGTCTTCAATACCATCTGCAAGGTCTTCATCATCTTCAACAAGGTGGTGGCTTCAAGATCCAACCTTGTGGGTACAGGGACCTTGTCAATTGGGTACAAGGTGCTTCAAGGCACAAATCCACTCTGTAAGGGGTCCAAGGCACTACAAGTGGGACTTGGTGGCATCAATGACAACCTGTGGGGCCACTGCAAGTCCAAGAAGTTGATCAAAAGCTTTATAGATCAATGATTGGTAGTCTGATATATGTAACAACCTCAAGACCAGATGTGATGCAGGTCTTTGGACAAGTTCCAAGATTCCAAGTTGCTCCAAAGGATACTCACATTATAGCATTTAAAAGGATCTTCAGATATCTCAAAGGGACTATGGACTTTGGAATTTGGTATTCAAAAGGAAATGAGCTAACATTGATAGCTTATTCAAACACAGATTGGGAAGGATGTGTGGATGACAAAAGAAACACTAGTGGAACAACATTCTTTCTAGGCAATTGTGTAGTATCTTGGTCAAGCAAAAAACAATATTCAGTGTCCTTATCAACAACAAAAACATAATATATAGCAACAACAGCTTGTTGTACTCATATTCTTTGGATTAAGCAAACCTTGCAAGACATACACGTGACATGTGATGAGCTAAATCCAATTCTATGTGACAATATGAGTGCCATCAGTATCTCCAAAAATCCAGTCATGCACTCCAAGACCAAGCACATTCCTATCAAGTTTCACTTTCTTTGGGAACAAGTCACAGAAAAGAATATCAAGTTGGAATATATCAGTACAAAAGACCAGATTGCAGACATATTTACTAAGCCTCTCCCAAGAGAGACTTTGACTACCTTCGATAAAAATTGGGATTCATACTATCTCCTAATTTATTTAATCAATCTGCAACAACACATCAACATGATAGCGGGAACAATAATACGACAAGGAGTATCCTTTTCCATTGATTCCAAAGGGGGAGAAAAAGTGAACAAGGAAGGTAAAGGAAGGTTGTGTGAAGGGGGATTTTGTGATCAAAGGAAGCTCTTTCTAAGGGGGATATTTGAATTTGCCATCAATGACAAAGGGGGGTATTGTTGACTAAATTGTCATTGATGCCAACATGTATGTGTTTCGGCGTGTCTTGGTGCCCCTTGAGGAGCCCTTCAGGGTTAGAAGCCAATTAGTGTGACCATTGTGTCAAAGACTATTAAGAAAGTTACAATATATGAACAACATTTATGTTTCTCAAAGGTTGAAGTTTTGGGTAGAATTATGAAGAATTCAGGGACAATACGAGTCAATGAAGAATCCATGGATGCTTTGATTTAGAGGAAACTAGTAAATGAAATAAAAAATTCCTATCAAGGTGACGTTGATTTAAAAGTGTTTCATTCACATTAAAGTGCACACTCCCTAAAATTATAAGATGGAATCCATCTACAATAATATGGCTTGAGGAAACTAAGAAGGCTCGCATTGATGTCTTTAAACTCCACGCACTTGACGATAACAATCACTTTGATTTCCAAGGTCAAGGAACATCTCTTAAAAATATTTCCATTATTATGACATCTAACGTAGGATCCACAACTAGTGAAAAAAGTGGAAGTGAAGATTCACAATTCTTCATAAATGGAATCCAAAAGACGATATGAAAAAACAATAAGTACAAGTTGTATTGTTTCAAAAACTCACCACTTAAGCATAGAGGATTACAATACAAGTTCCAAAACCACGTCCATAAAACAAAATCAATCCAAGATTGATGTGTTCGAGTTAGTGCTTCAAACAAAACCCATAATAAGAGAGCATCAACTCTCTCAACTTTGAGTACAAAGATACCCTGAAGGGAATGGAAATGTTACACAAATAATAATAATAATAATAATAATAATAATAAATACATAATACATAAACATTATATAAATTAATAATAAAATAATCATTGTAAAGAGTACACATCTCCTCCCAATAGGTTCATAATCCATATTTAAAGGAAGACAGTCAATTGTAAAATATCATCAAATCATTTTATTCAATATGTATTATTCATTATGAAGATGGATCTCTTCTTTATCTGGATATAGACTCTTCCATAACACACTGACTCGGTGTTACACAATAACTCTTTAACTAATTTTTCTTCGGGATGTCACTAAAATTATTCTAGCTTATCTCCTACAACCATGACTTAATAGAGGTGTGGAGTTTCTCTTTGAATAATGTGGGAACACTACGCTTATGTTGAGGAGACAAGGATACAAGCATGACCAATATTCAAGCACGCAATGAGGATTTGGAATCGTTACTCCCCAACAACCAATTCTTCGATATTCAAATCTAAGTCATGATAATTTCAATGACACTCAAAGACAAATTAGTTAAAAAATTGTTTACCCACTTGGGAGGGGAAAAACTTAAATAACATTATTTTAATTAAAAAATGGGGGAACTATAATTAAGAGAAAAGATAAAATAGGGAAATTTTGGAGAAGACACATAGAAGGATGATTAATACTAATTATAGAAATTATTTAATTAGGAATTTTGCATGTAGATGAGTTGTTAATTTGGGGAAATTTATAAATAGAGGGTTAGGGATATTTGAAGTGGGGGAGAAAGGAATTACATAGGGAGATGTTGACAAGTTTTCACCAGACTTAGTATAAACTATAATTCCTTGAATAACTTGAATCTGAAAGAGGGTGAAGCTGGTTATTGTAAGAATTTATAATTAAGTGGAGATGGAAATTCCATAGCAAATTCAAGGTGAGGTGGACTCACCATCAAGACATATTTTTCTAAAAGCAAATCCATGCCTCTAGCAAGACATGGTTGTGGCCTACACCCATATGTTGGCATGTTGGAAAGGTCCCATCTTGTGACTTGAAAACATACACAAGAAACCCCATATCAAGTATATAATTTTGAAATATAACCTTATTATCTCAATCATATCTTTTCCCTACTCAAGTCCTATTACAAAAACATCATGCTTCCTTTACATCCTTAATTTAAACTTCAAGTTTTCGTAAATGGATTTCTAGTGTTCTTCATGTCCCAATGCTAACCAACAAATCTAGAATTACCTACCATAAATCACACTAGTTCATTATCCCACAACATAGTAATCCATCCACAAATAAATCACAAGCCGCAATCTCTACATAACAGTCCATCCACAAGTAAATCACAAGTCACAATATCTACATAGAAATCCATCACAAGTAAACCATATAATATTTTGTCATCCAGACATACATTTCATCACAACTTATACATTGACATAGATACACAACATATATTTGATAATGTACAAAACATCACATAGGACTCCTCCCCATACTAATAAGGTATCATCACACATCAAATTTTTTTAAAACGTTTTTCCTAAATATGTATAAAACAAAATCATGCAAGAGGGTATTACACACTTCCATTTTTGAAACAAAACTCCAGCCCAAAGTTTCCTAAGTGAACAAAAATGGGTATTTGAGGCACATAGATGTTGCACCCTCCCAAGTAGAAAAATTGTGACTATAAATCTCCAATTTGACCTTTACCTGGTCCACTAGGCGGTGCCTGAGTTGTTAAGTGCGACAAACTAGTATACATATTGGTTTTTCTTTCAGAATCCCCTTTCCTGTAACTTGCAAATGATTCAATTGTTTTCAATGCAAAATATGAGATGTATATGGAATATAATGTCTTAAAACAAATACATGAAAAACATTATGCATACTTTATAGTACTAGTGGCAAATAAGGGTGATATGCCACAATTCCAATCTTCTCCAAGATCTCAAATGGCTCCACAAATTGAGGGGAAGGCTTGTATCCCTTCCCACACTTTATGTAAGTGTTCTTGGGTTTACCTCACAATAAAACACTACCTCCCTACTTTTATAACTATGATCCACTCTATGCACCTCAATATATATCTTTTGGCCCTTTTCTTCCTTTAGTATTTGAATAACTAAAGTTATATGTTCTTTTATTTCCTAAGTGATTTTAGGTCCCAACAATATTATGTCTTCAATCTTGTCCCAACTTAAGGGTTCTGCAAGCTCTACCATATAGTACTTCAAAAGGTGTCATGCTAATATAGCTATGGAAGTTGTTATTATGAATCCATCAATGGAAGATGTTCTTCCCATTTGGTTTGCTGGTCCATTACATACACTCCAAGCATGCCTTCTAAAACTTGATTCACCCTCTCAGTTTGACCATCAGTTTCATGATGATATGATGTGCTAAAATTCAGTTGAATCTTAAGGGTGATTTGGAATCCAATCCAAAATTTCTAGTGAACACAGAAGCACTATCAAAAAATATTTTCATTGGAAACCTGGAGTCTCACATTTTTTTTAATAAACACTTGTGCTATGTCATGAGATTATCAGTGTGATTAAATGGAATGAAATGAATAGTTATAATAATTTTAGCTGCCACTACTAGGAGAGAGTTGTGTCTTTTGTCATTTAGTGGTAACTCTACTATCAAAATTAATTGATATCACTTCCCATTTAGATATAGGAATGTCACAAGGATGAAATAATATTTCCAGATGTTGATGCTCAACCTTTATAAGCTGACATTCCAAACATTTAGCCACAAAATAGCTACAACCTTTTTCATGTTTGACCAAAAGAAATTGGGCTTCAAATAAACATACATTATTTTCACCCTAGGATGGGTTCTATACAAGGAAGTGTGTGCCTCATTCAAAATCAGCTCAGAAAGACCTTCTCCTTGTGGAATACAGATTCTTTTAAAGAATATTACCAATCCATCATCATCAAAATAATACCCTTATAGCTTGGGTTTCCAATCATGTTTCCCACACAACATAGCTTTTACTTCTAAACACCAACTATCATCTCTTTGACCATTTAAAGAATGCTCTCTTAAATCCACTTTTAAAGGAATTACATAAAAAATACAAGGCCTTTTACTAAGTTCATAAGAAACTATGTTTAGAGTTCCTTTGATATAAGTAATATCAAAGCATACTCTCCTCAAATCTCTCACCAACGTCTTTTTGTTGCATTCAAATCCTTTTGAGAGAATAGATGTTGCAATCCACTCTGATTAGTTTCCGGCTCAAATTTTTGACCCACAGGATAATGTGTCCACAACCTCATAAGTTATATGCTCTTTAATTTCCTAAATGATTTTAGGTCCCACCAAGATTCTGTCTTAAATATTGTCCCAACTTAAGGGAGTTTTGCAAGCTCTACCATATAGTAGTTCAAAAGGTGCCATGCTAATATAGCTATGGAAGTTGTTATTATAGGGGGACTCCATCAATGAAATATGTTCTTCCCATTTGGTTTGTTGTTCCATTACATATGTGCCAAGCATTTCTTCTAAAACTTTATTCACCCTCTCAGTTTGGCCATCAGTTTCATGATGATATGATGTGCTAAAATTCAGTTGAATCTGAAGGGCTATTTGGAATCCAATCCAAAATCTTCTAGTGAACACAAAAGCACTATCAAAAATTATTTTCATTGGAAACCTGGAATCTCACATTTTTTTTTAATAAACACTTGTGTTATTTCATGAGATTATGAGTGTGATTAAATGGAATTAAATGAGTAGTTTTAATAATTTTATCCACCACTACTAGGATAGAGTTGTGTCTTCTGTCATTTAGTAGTAACTCTACTATCAAAATTCATTGATATCACTTCCCATTTAGACATAGGAATGTCACAAGGATGCAATAATCTTGTAAGATGTTGATTCTCAACCTTTATAAGCTGACATTCCAAACATTTAGCCACAAAATAGGTACAACCTTTTTCATGCTTGACCAAAAGAAAATGGGCTTCAAATCAACATACATTTTTTTCACCCTAGGATGGGTTGTATACAAGGAAGTGTGTGCCTAATTCAAAATCAGCTCAGAAAGACCTTCTCCTTGTGGAATATAGATTCTTTTAAAGAATCTTACTAATCCATCATCATCAAAATAATACCCTTGTATCTTGGGTTTCCAATCATGTTCCCCACACAACATAGCTTTTACTTCTAAACACCAACTATCATCTCTTTGAGCATTTAAAAAATGCTCTCTTAAATCCAGTTTTAAAGGAATTACATAGAAAATACAAGGCCTTTTACTAAGTTCATAGGACACTATGTTTAGAGTTCCTTTGATATAAGTAATATCAAAGCATACTCACCTCAAATCCCTCACCAACATCTTTTCATTGCAATCAATTCCTTTTGAGAGAATAGATGTTGCAATCAACTTTCATTATTTTTCAACTCAAATTTTTGACCCACAATATAATGTGTCCACAACCTCATAAGTTATATGTTCTTTTATTTCCTAAATGATTTTAGGTCCCACCAAGATTCTGTCTT
The DNA here is from genome assembly GCA_001517045.1 of Pseudotsuga menziesii. Classification (NCBI taxonomy): domain Eukaryota; kingdom Viridiplantae; phylum Streptophyta; class Pinopsida; order Pinales; family Pinaceae; genus Pseudotsuga; species Pseudotsuga menziesii. Next base: position 199,731 of record LPNX010032779.1, read on the forward strand.
CAATCTTGTCCCAATTACTTAAGGGATTTTTGCAAGCTCTACCATATAGTAGTTCAAAAGGTGTCATGCTAATATAGATATGGATGTTGTTATTATAGGGGTGCTCCACCAATGGATGATGTTCTTCCCATTTGGTTTGCTGGTTCATTACATACGTGCCAAGCATGTCTTCTAAAACTTGATTCACCCTCTCAGTTTGGCCATCAGTTTCATGATGATATGATGTGCTAAAATTCAGTTGAATCTGAAGGGTCATTTGGAATCCAATCCAAAATCTTCTAGTGAACACAGAAGCACTGTCAAAAATTATTTTCATTGGAAACCTGGAGTCTCGCATTTTTTTTAATAAACACTTGTTCTATTTCATGAGATTATCAGTGTGATTAAATGGAATTAAATGAATAGTTTTAATAATTTTATCCGCCATTACTAGGATAGAGTTGTCTTCTGTCATTTAGTGGTAACTCTACTATCAAAATTCATTGGTATCACTTCCCATTTAGACATAGGAATGTCACGAGGATGCAATAATCTTGATAGATGTTGATGCTCAACCTTTATAAGCTGAAATTCCAAATGTTTAACCACAAAATATCTACAACCTTTTTCATGCTTGACCAAAAGAAATTGGGCTTCAAATCAACATACATTTTTTTCACCCTAGGATGGGTTGTATACAAGGAAGTGTGTGCCTCATTCAAAATCAGCTCAGAAAGACCTTCTCCTTGTGGAATATAGATTCTTTTAAAGAATCTTACCAATCCATCATCATCAAAATAATACCCTTCTATCTTGGGTTTCCAATCATGTTTCCCACACAACATAGCTTTTACTTCTAAACACCAACTATCATCTCTTTGAGCATTTAAAATATGCTCTCTTAAATCCATTTTTAAAGGAATTACATAAAAAATACAAGGCCTTTTAATAAGTTCATAAGACACTATCTTTAGAGTTCCTTTGATATAAGTAATATCAAAGCATTCTCACCTCAAATCTCTCACCAACATCTTTTCGGCATTCAAATCCTTTTGAGAGAATAGATGTTGTAATCCACTCTGATTAGTTTCGGCTTAAATTTTTGACCCACAAGATAATGTGTCCACAACCTCATAGAATGAACTATTTATACCAACTCCAAGTCATGAGTTACATAATCTCTCTCATGGGATATTAACTTCCTATAAGCATACACGATCACCCTTCGATCTTGAGAAAGCAAAGATTGCATTCATAGTACAATAGTTTGAGATACCCTTATCAATTAATTCATTTTTGTTTAAACATGTTCATTGTTATTAATACTTATTCATCAAACACATTCAACCATTACATTTGTACACAATGTAACCATTCTTAACAAGATCTCATTAGTCTCTTTTAAAGGATGTTACAACATCTTTAAAAATAATTGTGATCCCTTTTATATGTCCAACTATATAAGTTTCCCTTAACAAAATATAAGAGGAACACAACTGAACTTGACATACCAATACTTGAATAGATTGACATTATTTAATTCTTTAAAAGACAACTTTAATACAAATAAACCACTCAATTCCTCGACATGCAACAATTTCTCATCCAATCGATAGCTCCTCCAAATAGGTTAAACACATACCCACTTGTAGATCTTTTGCAATCAAGATCTCCAACCCATACTGCATCAACAAAACCTTGTACATCTATTACTCTTTCTGGTCTATGTCTTCCTTGGTAGTAGATTGCGTACTTTGTGGTTCCACACAAATATCTAAAGACCCTCTTTACAGTTGTCCAATGGTCCTTCCATGGTTTTGACATATATCTTCCTAAAACTCCCACTGCATGAACAATGTCTAGTGTGGTACAAACCATTGCATACATCAAAATACCAACTACAATAGCATATGGAACTCATACCATATCTTTATCCTCTTCCTATTGTTGTTAGGGAATTGTTCCTATGGCTGGGTTGATGCCACAAATGTACTAGGGGTATAAAGATTGATATACAAAGTTCTGCAAGTACAAAAATAAATAAGGGTTCAAGGGTTAGAAGAGTTCATATCTTACAATCTACACGTTGATCCAAACTTTCCTTTAGACCTCCTCTTGCTCTCCAATCTAAGAGACCTGCAAAAATACTTCAAACTTTCCTCAAACAAATTTGACCACATATAAGACAATGATAATCAAGATAAAATGAAACCCTAATCTGATAAGCATTAACATGTGATCATAAACAGAGATGCACCATCTCTCATACACTGATTTGGAAAGGGAAAAGCATCAAATCTCTATTAATAAATGGAAAAAGTACAAGATATACGTTCTCCTCATGCAAGGCACCTCGTGAAACCTTCTATCTAGATCTCATGCTTCTCTCCTCCAAGATTTTCAGCCTCCAAGTTCTGTAGCAAAGGGAGATCATAACTACGGAAAAGATAGGGGTGATAAGAGTCCCAATTTCACCAGCATAACAATATCAAAGGCTAAGTCCCCTTTCATTGGCCCTTCTCTCTCTTATATAGTAATCTTAATAGTTAGGGTTAAGGATGGATCAATTACAACCAAAGAGGTAGTTTCAAAACCACACAAACCACCCAAAACTCAAGAATTTTATATTTTTTAACCACTATAGGAGTTATACGCGGGTTTCCCACTAACAACCTGCGTATGCAAAGTTGAAATACGTAGGTTTCCTTCTAACAATTCACATATGGGTGAAAAATGCATTTTCACGGTGTTTTCAAGAGTTGGATTCTTCTGCAAAGTTGTTCCTTAGTTTGAATACATTTCCAATAGTCTAGAAAAGAGGTTAAGCAAAATTACAGAACTCCAGATATAACCCTTCCATCCACATGTCCTTCAGGTGACTGACAGTAACTTTCATGAAGAATCGTCATGCGACCAAACATGTAAATGTCATCATGGACGAACAAGTGTCATTTTGGGCTATAACAGATGCCCCCTAATGTAATAGGTTAGAGGGTAAAACGATAACTAAAATACATTATAAATAGGGACGGTTGAGTCATGGAGTTAGATAAACTGGAGAATCCAAGATCGTAGACTCAAACGGAGGTACCTGAAAGAGAGATAAATGTTAGACAAAACGGATCTCTGTGACCTACATGTCCATGTACAAATTATTTCCCTAAAGATACAAGGTGGATTGAACATGTGTATAATTGATGTGACTATCATGGTCACACAATATGCATAAATGTGCCATGTGAAATATAAAGGAGCCATGGCCACAAATGAACAACGTGGATCCATACTCAATAATCAATCATAGACACAAAAATACAAGGTGGATCTATGTGTTAGAAAATGTCATATGAAGTGTGACAAGGTCTTGCGCAACTCGAGAAATAGAAAAAGATGATGATGCCACTGTTGACCCAAGGTCTTTAATCCAAACTGCCCAAAGGTACGAATCATCACCATGTGAAGAAAGTATTTAACATCAAACATGGAGGGAACCATTTGATTACTGGTCATTGATGAGAACCATTAACAAACGAGAGGGAATCCACCATTAATGAAAATGGTTTCCAAGGTACCTAGTCCATTCTAACAAGTGTGAATAAATTATCTTGAAGTTGAACACTAGAAGAATCCATCAAACATGGAACATTAAGGTATTCCCACTACCCAATAGTGAGAGAAATTGTCACCGATGAATGCAATCCCCAAGGTACTGTCATAAACTCTAAATCTCATCCCTAGAGCAAGATGTGTTGAAGTTGATATGAAGAGATCCATTGGAAGGAAGGCATTAACGCATCCTCCATCATCCAACACAAGGAAAATCAAAGACTGGTTTGATTTGGAACTGGGACAAAGTTTTGCAACATGTACCACTAAAGAATGGATGTAATGAACTGATACTAGGGAGTGGTCAACACAAAAGGTCAAGGCAATTGCAGAATGGTGGACAAAGGTTTTGTCCTTTAACAATGAGTATGAAACAATAGCGACTTAGGAAGATTTTTGACACCAAAGGATCAATGATACAAATCTACAATGTAGGAGACATTGACAGATTCTCCATATAATTGGAAAAGTAACCAACTTGAGGCCCATAAAAACTCTGAGATCAGGCTTAATCCTAAGGCCAAAAAATAGAACCCAACTGTTGATAGACTAAAACTGGTGCTTTGTTCAAGGATGACAAGACTCTCTTCCATTATATAAAAGACATTTTAGTGAACTTTCCTTTCCTTCTTTCTTGTAAAGGGTAATGAAACTAATTATGTTTTGACATGAAATCATAAACAAGTACATGACTAATGTGAAATAGATTCAAAATGAAAACTTCTACTTCTCTTTTTCCTTTCAAAACTAAAAATAAAGGCCACAAAAGGAAAATATATTTTTGTATTTTCGAAAAACAGAGGTATGCAATGCACCTAAGACTAAACCCTAGCCTAAATGCATATAAAGAAAATACTTGTTAGTTTTACTTTTTCTTTTTGAATGACAAAGAGAAACAACCTACAAACTAGTCATGCAGATAACGTAAACAAAGAAAAAGGACTTCTACTCTATAACCACCAAACAGGCCCTAAGATGCCCTAAAGTATTACTAGACCTCTCTTCGGAGGGATACTTGCATAAGGGAACAAGCCAACCAACTTGGCACAAAGAAGTTAACCAATAAGACTGAAAAAGACAAGGATTAGAAAGGTCTTAGGTCTAGTCTATACCTACTAACAGAGGCTGATCAACACCTCCTTTGTAGGTACCTACGAGGGGGGTTTAATACCGCCCCCAAAGTTTTGTAATAAAGACTTTTAAGGGGGGTTTTGAATCGCTCCCGTAGGTACCTATGAGGGGGGTTTATAACTGCCCTTAAAAGTGACTTTTGGGGGGGGGTTTAGAATCGCCCCCAAAAGTCTGAAAGTGACTTTTTTTGGGGGGGAGGGAGGGGGGGGAGGGGGGTTAGAACTGCTCCTAAGAGTCCAAAAGTGACTTTTGGGGGAGAGGTTATAACCAGCCCCATTTGTCATTTTTGGGGGCGGTTTAGAACCGCCCCCAAAAGTCATTTTTGGGGGGGTTTAGAACCGCCCNTTTGGGGAAATGACTTATGGGGTCGGTTCTACCCCCTGCCGCCTCCCCCTCCGCCCCCTCTCTCCCCAAAGTCACTTTTGGATTTTTAGGGGCGGTTTTGGGGGAGGTTCAGGTTCACCCCTAAAAGTCAAAACTTTTAGCGTTGGTGCTAATAGGGGTGGTTTTGTAAAGACCGCCCCCAAAAGTGACTTTTGGAGTCAAAATACAACTGCCCTCAAAATTCAAATATGTTGAAGTGTATACAACAACAGTAGCAGCATCGTACAGTCGTACAACAACAGGTTGTAAATCAACAAGCTTCCCTAGGAACCATGCCATCTCACAGTTTTTTCTCAGTGATTTTTGAGTGTTTCGATTCTTTATTTTCTTACATACTTTATTTTTCTTTAAATTTGCAACCCTGTCTTTTGCACTTGTGAACACCAAAATAAATATATGAGACCATGGCTTGATAGCCATATCACCAAAGAACATCCCCATTCCTTTGGATTAATTTGTTGGCTCAAGGACAACAGTTGCTAGGCATTTGAAAATAGCCTTATGTAACTGGTTTTATCACTTAGGCAAATTTCATTTATTTTTAACAGGTAAACATTTTTTTCTTCAACTTGACAAATCCATATCTCACACGTGTGTTCACCAAATTAACATCTGATACTATGGATAGATGGATAGATCATCACATAAGAGATTCATACTTTTTAATAGATTTATTGGCACACACAAAGCCTCTGGCGAGCATTTCAAAATTGCTTCTTAGACAATTTTTTTTTCAATTTGAAAAATTTATATTTCACACATGTGATCTTTAGTACAGATATTGAACCCATGGATAGATAGACAAGTTACTAGATAAGAGACCCACACCTTTGGATGAAACTATCTACACAACCACATCCTATGATGTGCATTTCCAAACCACCTCTTCAATTCTTGTTTTTAACACTGACAGATTTTCATAGTTCATCTTTGGTGGCCGTTACAATTTTTCTCATTTTGGCATTTTGGTGGCCATTAAAAAGTCACTTTTGGACTTTTTAGGGGTGGTTTTAGGGGGAGGATTTCTACCCAAAAAGATTGTGTCATTTCTATTGATGTGATTGATGTTGTAAATGGTTCTTAGGTTTATATTCCGCTGCATGCTGTAAAGAAGATCATGCGGTTATTTCAGTTATATTTAAATATACTATTTTATCCCTAGTTGTGCTTTAAAAAAAAATCAATTGTAAATTACACATCGCTTCTTACAATTCAGTAACGGTTGCCATGTTAAACTCCCATCTCAAGATAGCACATTTTGATTGGTGTTGGATTGACTTTTCAGATATCATATCTATAATGTTATGTTATACCAAAATAATCCATATTGTCAAAATTGCACAGTTTATACAAAGTAAAAAACATTCAGAAAATATTATTTCATTTTGCCAATAGTTCCAATGTCATTTTAATTGCATAACTTTGCTATTTATGTGGCTTGCCATAATTTTCCCGAGTTTATAAATATTGTCCATCAAAATTGTAGTATCAAGAACATAGAAGAAATAATCGTTGAGTTTTTACTATTGTCCCGAAAAATCGCAAGATTTTCGGGCCCCCATAAAAAATCGCGATTTCAGAAAAAAATCGCACATGCGCGGTGAGCTAAAAAATCGCACCACAACCCAAAACCACGCTGCGTCTTCTGTCTAGTTCGTTAAAGGTGATTTAGGGATTCCATTTGGTCATTTCACCTTGGAGAACAACAAAGAGAGGGACATTGTTTCACACTCATGAATTCATCCTTTGTATCCAGGAGGGTTTTATCAAGATTCAAGCACACGAGGAGGGTTTTCTCAAACAACTGCGCAGTCACAACTCACCATTTCATTCTCAAAAATAGTCACAACTCACCATTTCATTCTCAAAAATCTTAAATTCCAGGTGTTCGTATTGACATCTGAAGGGCAGTTTGAGAGACGTCTAATTTCTAATTTCAAAACTTCAAACCACGAGTAGCTGAATGGCTGTACAGTGCATATTACATATTAGAATCTAGATTCTAGAATCTAGATATTAAAATTTAAAAATTTAAATTTAAAAAAAATTCTAATATCATAAATTATAATGCATATTAACTATAAGTATTAAGTATAACAATGTAACGTATTATAATTTATAGAAATTTTGAAATTTAGTTTTGAAAAATTGAATATACCATTTTTTGAATATACATACCCACTTTTATGTCTCATAGTATATTTGGCATGACTACATAATAGATATCAGTGCATTTTCTATATTTATGTGTCAATGTATTTATTTGATGTCATTGTTTCTTTATATGCTTAAAATTAACAAAAAATGAATATATTTTGTGTTTTTCAATATTTGCCGTGGTTTTGCCGATTTTTTCGCCCATGTTGCCGAGAATATGTTGTCCGGACCCATGCCAATTTTTTGCCGATGCCGATGTTTTCTACTATGATCAAGAACCTAGTTTAGCTATAACCTTTTTCATATTCTCTTTCAGTTTTGTGAAATTAGTTGACATAATAAACCACACCATCCTAAGTTTCCTAATCTGCCCACTACACCAGTACTGAGACTGCTTCAAATAGTCAAAAGCATAAAATATGTGCTGGCATATATCTTTCATAAACAATCTTCTCTATTCATTTCTACCAATTGACTGAGACTTCTACACCATAAATCAGATATTTGTTAAGGAATTAATTGCAGGACTGGGCCATCAACCACAGTTATAAGCAATTGCAATAAAGATAAAAAAATAGAGTGGCCTCTAATTCCCTATAGCGAATTCCTAAACTAAATATTGCTAGATTTTTCAGCCATGCGGCCAATTCCCAAATTGTATGTTTTAATTTCCAGTTGTAGAGGTATTTCCCAGTTTATATATTCTTCAAAGAGTGAAGTTTACAAAATACCACACAAGCTGTTATTAGTACCAAAAATGGCATCATTCCAAATAATTTGCTACACACCTGTAAATCAAAATGTATTAAATCGTGTTTGCAATTTCGATTGAGGCTTACTTTATGTTATTAAGTTGCCCAATTACATGTCCAATAATAATAAAGCAGAGGCCAATAGCTAGTTCAGATTAAGAATACACAATTTCCACAATGGAACAGTAAGAATATCCATCGATTAGTTTACCTTTACAAAGCAAACCTAAAACCAATAAAGCAAGTTTTTACACCTATAAGGTAATCTGCAAACCTTCAGAAGGTAATAACAAACCAAGAGAGTATTGCCTTGTAGAAACATAATAACATAACCAGTAGAGAAGGATTGCAAGAAGATAGATATCAAGCCTATATTGCATCATGTGTCTGGGTTGAAGTTAAGAGATTCCCTTCAAAAGAACTCTTTTATATGTTCTTCGGTGAATGAGGGCTATTCAAACAGAAATTTGAAAGGAGTGGAGCATCTGGGTTCATCATTAATGTCATGCACACTTGCCAAGGGTGACTCAAGGTCTCTTCAATTGAGAGGCAACACAATAATAACATATAACATGGTTCAGTTGAAGACAAGACAAGAAATACAAAATCATATAGCACAGCTTCAACGTTTAACTTTTAAGTATCCCTTCTCTAAGGCTAAAAAGTAAAAACCTAATGCTATCACGGCACATCTGAAAATAATTAACAAAAAAAAAACTAACCAATTATAGAAGTTGACAAGTATGATACCTATGATGTGCTTGCTTGGATTATATACAAACATTTTTTAAAGTAAATCTACAGCTTCCAGAGCCATGTCGAGAAATTCCTGAGCAAAAGGTTGCTAAGAAAACTATGAGTGACATATCTTCTAGCACTTCCACTCCGTGAAGAATCAAGATCAGAGTCATCTAGTGAACCAATTAACTGCTAAGAAAGTGAACACACATGAAATCGGGATATGATGATTCAAGACAGATAGGACAGCCTCTTCCAATCTATATCCCAAATGGTTCTCAATGACCATCAAATAATAATGTTTCAAGCATAGACTTGCCCATGCTCCAAAAAGCAAGAGAGAATGAACTAGCATTTACATCAGAGATGAGCCTTAGTTGCTGAGCATAATCTTTACCATCAAACAAGAGCTCCCACTTTAGTATCTCCATAAAAGTGCAACCCACTGACCTGATATCAATGGCTGTTGTATATTCTGAATTTTTCAATAGTATTTCTGGTGCACAATATCAGCAAGTAACAACATACTGCGTGACCACATCTGTTTCTGCATTAGTCCATGCAAGCCCAAAATCACATACTTTTAGGTCAAAGTTTGCATTTAGAAGCAAATTACTGGGCTTCAGAGTTCTATGCAGAATATTTGCTTAAGTGTATGTAGCATGTACTTAAGCCCTTTCAAGTTTCAATTCTCAATAGTTGATATGGGAAATACTGCAAAAGTAGGTCCACATCAGGACGCATAACTATGCTGATTATTGACAGAAAAATGCAGTTGACAAATTATACCGAATATTTTACGTAACTTCTATGAGATAATGTGCTACCAACTTCCCATGTCTAGTAGTGAAGACCTTTATGTACTTCAATATTAGAACACTGAAAATATATTATAAATATCTAGACTCTAGAGTAACCAAATATTGATAAAGCAAATGTCACACTAAAAGAAAATATAGCTTCACAAGACAAAGTGGACCGCTTGTCAATGACAGCTAAAACCTCAGCCTTGGTACATTGAATTTTCTTTGGTCGAAATACGAGTGATGCCGCAGTTGAGCAATTATTATTATTAAGCAACATCTGAGGAAACTACAACCAAGATGCATTGATAAATATGGCATACAAACTAGGTTACTTTCTTTAGTAAATCAACACTATGATACAATAAACCAAAAATGACTGTTCTGAAATTTAAACCATCACAATTTAAAACTTACAAATAATGCAAGTAACGCACTAGCTTTCTAACAGAAGTGCCAAACCAAAAAAGGAGTGGACCAACTTGTATGTTTAGTGGCTATAAGCTAGTGCAATTTTCATTTTATCAATTGTGGGTGGTACAAAATCACTATGACTTTGATGAGCTAGATCCCTTACTCTACAACTTCTAAGTGACAATCAGATAATAAACTGTTCCAACTTCCAAGTAATTGGCTCTGACTCGGTCATTGAAGAAAATAAATCAACTTCAAATATTCAGAGGGCAATTAGCAACACAAAAGATTAATCTTCTACAAACTTTAACACTAAAAATCATAAAATATAGCAATAGTTTCCTCATTAATGAATGTGATGATCACAATTATGTGCCTTTACTACTTCATTTGCCCTTAATGACTTGGAGCTTTATGATGTTACAAGTAGGCCACAAGACTAGAAATTCTGACCATGTTTTAAATTTTGTGAAACAATCTCAGGGATTATAACTATTTGACATTATGGATTTCCTTTTAAATTTTGAAATTTGAAGACTATGTTCTACTTTATTTTGTAATTTTCATTTGCATGATGCATTATGTGTTTAAATTTTGATCATTTATTAAATTTTATGAATTTTTTTAAGGGTTACAACTACAAGTATTCCACATTATGGACATCCTTTCAAATTTTGAAGTTAAAATGACCATGGGCAGAGTAATGAGCTGAACCTTTTGCCACACTACTTAAGGCCAGTTGCAAATAACCGCAAACATAAAAAAGGTCTTCCAACTGTGTAGATAATAATGTTTGTTTCTTTTCTTGAATATGGTTTTTAACCTGATAGAGTTAGCTTTTTTACTCCATAGATTTTTAAACTTTCTAAAAACCGATAATTTTTTTTAAAAATTATAAAAAAACTGAAATTTGCCCTTGAGGCTTTTGCTTGGGGTTTGAATTTGCTTCAGTTTCACCTTGAGGTTCAAAATGAGGTTCTCCTATTAGGTTCAACAAACCTCGTCGAATTTCAATTTTTTTCAAGTTTGTTGAACCTCAAACCTCAAGGTTGAAGTTTGGCAAACCCTATGACTTAGATATGCATGTCATATTATAATGCCTTGTATCTCAATATAATAAAGATTACCACCTTGTTTAGTATCTATTCCACTTCCATTGTTAATATTAACTAATGATTTATATCCTACAAAGATCTTTATAGCCAGGTCTCTACTCACTGAACTCTAAATTAAATTTAAGGTTTCTTCTTCCATAATTGTATTACAAAATTTGGAAAACATAGCTCTAAGTATATTTATGATTTCCCTTCCCACAGGCAAAATATCTATTTACATGTTTAACTGGCATGTTTCAGTAAAATAGAATACTCATTGATGTGGAACAAAATCCCATCATAGGGATCTGTTGTGGAATTTTAGCATTAGCATGAATACTTTAAAAAATTTGCAGACTCACTGATAACAGATGACAAGTGCAGTAAAAATAACATCAACACATTGAACACAAGAGTTTTTCACTGGGGAAACCTTTAAAGAACAAAAACCCCAAAAGCATTATTAATTCATCTCGTAAATGACTCATGACTAAGATTTTCCAATAATTCTCAAACCCTAACAGGTTTGTACAATAGATCCACAAATAAATTTTCCATAGATAAAAACAAAATAAGGCTTCAAACGCTAATTCTCCTCAGCTGATCAAAACCGCAAATCTGTCAGAGAAATCTTTTACTTGCTCATACTTTTGTTAAGCTGCCCGAATCTTTATCTTCTGCCCAAGTTTCCCAGATCTGTTCTTTTCTACCCAAACCCTGTTAGGCCTGCCCGAGCCTGTTGAGCTACTGTCGAGGTTTTGTTGAGCTGCCTGAATGTCTGCTGGCCTGCCCAAGCTTCTGCCCGAGGTTCTCCTCCTTCCTAGAACTCCTCCCAAATCTGCCCGATCTACTGGAGTGTGCTCGGGAGCTTGTTTGTGGCCTCTGCTGTATGCCCGGAGGCCTGTAGGTCTACCCGAAAGGACTGCTGCACTACCCGGCAACCCAAAAAAAAACTGCTTGACAGACTATTTAAGCTGCCCGGTGTGCTGCTATAGCCCGACAGCCCAGATCTATCTATTGTGGCTGCTCGAAAGCACTAGCATACTTCCTATTATGTGCCAAGGGTTTGCTGTGGGCTTATCAGTCAGCTTGAGCCCTGTTAGGGTTGGTCGTGAGTGACTAAAGGGCATTAGCAGGAAACCAAAGGCCTGTTGTGGGTGCCCTAGAACCTGTTAGGGCCTGTCCGTGGTGAAAGTAGAGGGGCCAAGGTGATAGAAGAATGCCCGTGTATGAGAGAGGGTGTTGTGAGGTGAGACCAACCTGCCCGTGAATATTCTAGTGCTACCCATGAAGATGGAGAGAGGATGCTGTGATATTAAATCTTCTTCGTGGGTGAAACCCTAGATTAGGGTTTGCTGGAATAGGAATGAAAGCCCTAGCTTAGGGTTTTTCCAAACAAGAGTGAATGCCCTAGCTAGACTCATCCATGCTAGGACATCACATCAAAACTTCCTCCTCTTTGATAACCTATAAAATCTTTCTTCGAAGCAACTGTACCTGTGAGAGCCAAGTGTGTAATAATGAAATGGATTGATCTTCTTTTATATCCTTTGAGTTACCTGTAAGTGGGGCCAAAATTAGAAAGAACTTATTCTTTTCTAATTTTTACTTTTGTTTTTAGCCTTCCTCTGGTCCAAAAGTCCTTATGTATTTTTGACTTTTTCTTTGGCCTTCTTCAAGTGCCCCTGTGGTCAAGGTGGTCTTTTATCACCACTCAAAGTACATCATCATATAGAGAGAATTACTAATGCTTTTATCTCACACTGTGTGTGCCACCAAGATCGGGTACTAAGGTGTCTTAACCAAGGGTAGCTAAGCCTTGGAGAAGATCGCAGATCCCACTGATCAGAGGGTCAGAGTGTCACACATGCCTAGACCTGGTCTAGGGCTTATAGCGTCTTCCTGGTAACATACCAGGTGCCTCGACTATAGGCTGCATAATTTGACACTAGGTCAAATACTTGGTAACAGACCAAGTGCCTCCATTTTCTAGTCCTAGTAACTGGCCAAGTGCCTCCAATCAAAGGAATGGCTACTCAAAACTAGGATGAGTCTATCAGTACTAGACTAGTCCACATCGTGGTCCTAGACTAGATGTCTACCATTCAACATAATGGTCACTCAACACAAGGTTGAGTCCCCCCAATGCTGGAATGGGTCCATATCGTGGTCCTTGACCAAATATCATCATTCAACATAATGATCACTCAACTCTAGGTTGAGTCCCCCCAGTGATAGACTGGGTCCACATCCTAGTCCCGAGTCAAATGTCACCATTCAACATAATGGTCAACTCATGGTTGAGTCCCCCCTAGTGCTGGACTGGGTCCACACCCTCGTTCTGGACCAAGTGTCTCCATTCTCTTAAGAGAATGGCTCTCGATGTTGCTCAAAGAAATCAACAGTCCCTCTCAGCGAGAGAGGCATTCTCTGCCATGCCAAGCTTGTCACGAAAGTATATGAGATTTTATGCTATCAAAGGCTTGGTCAAGATATTTGTGATTTGTTGATTTGTACGAATGTATTGCAACTTCAGAGCACTTCTCTGCACTAGGTCTCTGATGAAATGGAACCTCATTTCAATCACTGGGTTCACCGAAAGCTTTATTCAACTTTGATTATTGTCGTGGATGATCATTGAGTCAAGCTTTCCTCCGAATAGATCAAATATAAGTTTTTTGAGTCAAACTGCTTCCATGTAGGCATCACTTATAGTAATACACTCTGCCTCAGCTATACTCTAAGCTATGGAATCATGCTTCCTGCTAGACTAAGAGATTGTTGCATATCTCATACTGAAGTAGTAACCAAAGGTACTTTTCTGGTTTATTGTACTGCCAGCCCAATCTGAATCAACATATCCAGATAACATTACTCCATTGCTGGAAGTAACCCTAAGCCCATAAGTGTTGGACATGAACTGACTCAAAGCATTCTCTGTGTCTGGTCTCATATGCACGAGATACATCAAGGATCCAAAAAGCTATTTATATAGAGTAGAGTCTATACTTTGTGAAATGGTAGCTAAGTCACCCAACTTTGTCAAGTTGGTAGTCATGGGATTACCCATAGACTTGCAGTTCTGCATCCCAAATCTATGTCCACTGCATACTTTCCTTGTGTCAAGAAGATCTTTCCTGGCTTTCTCCAGACCTCTAAGCCAAGGAAATAATGCATCAACCCAAGATTCTTCATCTCGAATTCAAAGGTAATCTCCCTGTTACACTATTCTATTAACTGTTCATCGCTTGTAAGAAACAAGTCATCTACATATAGAACAAGTATCAAGAAATGATTATGAACAACCTTAAAGTACAAGTTAAAATCAACTGTACTTTTGGAAAAACCTCAAGTTATGGAGAAATCGAACCATCCTCGCATACGAGACTCTTGGAGCCTGTTTCAATCCATACAAGGATTTCTTCACAAATCCCTTAGGTTGTTCAAAATAGACCTCTTCCTCAATCTTTCCATTGAGGAAGGTTGTCTTTACATTCGTCTGATGTAACTTCCATCCAAATACTGCATCAAGTGAAATGATGGTAGTATACCCGGCAATAGGAACAAATGTCTCATCATTGTCAATGCCTTCTGTAACAAACTTAAATAACAACAACAAACAATATATATATATATATATATATATATATATATANCAACTATAGATGTTATAGTGGTATCAGAGCTATACGGACCTTGGACAACATTATTTACACCTTGTGTAGATTTGGGTTTCCCCAAAAAAATAGGACTTGTCCTTTAAAAAAATAAAAATAAAAATAAAAAAAGGGTAAAAGTAACTCCACCCAAAAAAAGAGTTAAAAAAAGGTGAAAAAAATTAAAAGAACGAGGAAAACAAAGGGAAAGAAAAAAAAAGGTTAAAAAAGAAAAGATAAAAGTAAAAAAAAAAAAAAAGAGGGTAAAAGTGAAACCACACCTGGTTTCTTAAAGTGGGTTTCGGTTTGAATATAAAAAGTGCATAATAATAACTACAAAGAAGCAAGTGGGATTTGAACCTAGGTGGGGAAGGTAACACTTATTCCTCCCAACCACCCAATCTACTTGCATTTTACAAAAGTATTGGAAAAAAATAAAAGTCAAGGACTAGAATTTGGAAGGTTATATATTATTTTATATAATTTAAGTTTAAAAATAATAATAGTAATTATTATTATTATTTTATTAAAAAAATAATTATTTTTGGGAAAAAAAGGTTATTTGACCTAACAAGAAATTGTCGAAGAAAGTTTTTTCCAAAAGAAACATATTGAGAATTATTACAGCTTTTGTATCTACCCTTCTAGAAGAAACAACATAGTCACAAACAATGGCTACTACATATTCGGAAATGAAGGCACGGCTATGAACAACAGTGGACGAGTTAGAACAATACAAGGCAATCAATAAAAGTCTACAAGCTAAGGTTGAGACGAAAAAGTGGTTGAAAGAGTGGAAAGATGATGAGAATCACCGCTTATGGAATCATAATCAACAGCTAGAACGAACCATAAGAGATAACAAGAAAATGTTATCTGTTAGGATAAAGAAATATCATGTTTAAAAATTCATAATCAAAACCTAGAAGACCAGATCAAAAAGTCAAAAAAATGACAACAAATCACCATATGGATGTGATAATGAATTAGAAGAAGAAATAAAGCATCTAAACAAACTCATCATGTAAAAATATGTTGAATTGATGCAAGTCTGGATGAGGTTAGAAAATCAAGAAGCAGAGTTACGTCATCATAAACAGCGAAAAGAAAAACTCCAGCAGCAGTATGATGACAGTAAGAAGACACATAAGTTAAAACTGACAAAAGTCAACAAGGTTTTATCAATCCATTCCGAAGAAATTTTCAGATTAGGCAATCATAACAAGACACTAGTCACAAAAATTAAGAAGTTGAAAAGTAGTCGGAAGACGGAACAATCTACGGAAGACATTGAAGGAAAACTTCTAGACAAACAGGAAGAAAATCGTTGTATCAGAAGGCATACCGAAGATCTTAAGGGACAACTTAAGAAGTCTGAAGATGATAGAAAATCACATGTAGAAGTGATTAAGAAGTTTCAAAATGATAACATGCAGTCAGAAAACAAGTTGGAAAAGATACAGAACGAAACCTTAAAACCTCAAGAGACGAAAACACAACTTTCTACTCAAATCAATGCTAAAAAAATGACACTCGTAAAAGACAATGACATTGTGAAAATTCCATATAGACACCCCAACCATAAAAACAGATATTCTAAAAAGTGGGAAATGTCGAAAGATAGCGGTACCAATGTGATCAAATCTCGTAACGATAGATCAGTATGGAATGCCAACAGTCCACAACAAATCAATTTGGAATGGATTGATTCATCCACATATCGAAAGTTGTGCTCAACTCTTAGTAGTTCGTATCGACATGTTTTGTCAGCTGTGACACCATAAAAAATGATGCAAAAACATTATAAGGCTTTGAGGACAAAGCCTTTCTAAGGGAGTGGCAATGTAACAAACTTAAATAATAACAACAAACAATATATATATATATCAATCTTAATTATTAATATTAATACATATTGATATTCATAATTAATAATTAATAAATAGTTATTAGTAAACTATTCTAAAATGACGCATCCTTTCATGGATGGTATCCAAAGTGCCTTTCCAATTTATATATATATGGCACTCACTTTGTAATATTTCATCATTCATCTATCAATTTAATCATATTTTATAATCTATGGATATGTGGGTTATTTCAAAAATTACTTAATTGAGAATATCCAACTATGGATGTTACAGTGGTATTTCAGAAACTACTTAATTGAGAATTCGTGTGATGTAACTTCCATCCGAATACTGCAGCAAGTGAAATGATCGTAGTATACCTGGAAATAGGAACAAATTTCTCATCATAGTCAATGCCTTCTTTTTAAGTGAAGTCACGAGCTAAGAATCTGGCTTTACTATGTTTGATACCACTGTATCAACCCAAGATCCTTCATCTCGAATTCAAAGGTAATCTCCCTCTTACACTGTTCTGTCAACTATTCATCACCTGTAAGAAACAAGTCATCTACATATAGAACAAGTATCAAGAATGATTATGAACAACCTTAAAGTACAAGTTAGAATCAGCTGTACTTTTGGAAAACCTCAAGTTATGGAGAAATCGAACCATCCTCGCATACGAGACTCTCAGAGCCTGTTTCAATCCATACAAGGATTTCTTCACAGATCCCTTAGGTTGTTCAAAATAGACCTCTTCCTCAATCTTTCCATTGAGGAAGGTTGTATTTACATTCGTTTGATGTAACTTCCATCCGAATACTGCAGCAAGTGAAATGATGGTAGTATACCTGGAAATAGGAACAAATGTCTCATCATAGTCAATGCCTTCTTTCTGAGTGAAGTCACGAGCTAAGAATCCGGCTTTACACTTCTCCATACTGCAATCAACAACATGCTTGATTTTTTAAAGCCATCTAGATGTCACTACTGACTTTCCTGTTGGTCTGGGAACAACTTCCCACACATCATTCTTCGTGATTGAATTGTATTCATCAATCATGCCATCAACCCATACCTGTTGACTTGCTGCTTCTTCGGAAGGTTTTGAACTGATAAGACTGGAGTTCTTCTATGGTCTTATGCTTTCTCTGAAGGTCCCAGAAGGAACTTTAGCTTCTCTCCTTCTTCTATCGTTTCTCGGTACCAAGCAGGTCTCCTTTTGGAAGGAGGAACTTCAAGCAGTTCTTTTGGTGGAATTTCAGTGTCCTCAGGTGCATCTGGAATTTGATCCTCAAATTTCTATTTCTCCCTCTGAATTTCTGAACCTAGAAACTCAAGGGGAGGTACTCCATCTTCCTCATGGAAGACCACATCTCTGTTGACCATCTTCTGTAAGCCTGGAAGAACTAAGTCATTAAGGTGTCCAAACCTTCTATGCCACAGCTCACATGGATCAACTGAATGAAGTACCAAAGCATGAGTGGAATCTTATAAAGCCTTGTAAAGGCCTCCCTTTTGAACCCCAATTTGTACTCCTGAGCTTAGATCTTCATCCTTCGCCCATAGAAGGACTCTTTCTTGTCCATGAAAAGGACTATGTAGCAACAAACCTAACAACGATCCTTAGTTAATGGTTGATTAGAGTGTATAATCTAGTAGAGATCTGTACTAATGATCTCATATGTAATATAAACATCACTGAAATTTTCTCTCTGAGGTGAACGAATGATATCTTTAAATGGAATGATCTATACCACAATAAAATAAACTATGAGTAACATCATTCTAAAGAAATATAATGAAAAAAATTACATGCTTCTACCATGAATACAATTTTGGGTAATATATTTGAAATATCACTCCAGTTGAATGAAGGATAAGCTTATTCATTTTGCATAAAAAGGTGAAATTGAACTACTATGAATAGGAATGGAAGTCCTTTAGAATCAAACAAATTGTAGAATACAACATGCAATGTGATAATAGTCACAAAAATCCACAGAGAAAATTAGCAGATAAAGTTCAGCAATGAAAGAATTTTGAAAAAATAACCCAATGATGGTCAAAATTACAAAATTAAATTTATAAAAAAAAAACCAAGTCATGGTAGGAGACTGAACTTTTCAAGTATCTGGAAACAGAGGAGCAAATAGACGAGTTTTAGGGATGGTCGGAAGGTACCTCCTTTTCCAGGTGATATGTAGATGTGGACGAATAATATATACATACCATTGTAAATCCATTCACTCTCAATCTATTAAGCACTAAGCATTGAGAAGGATCAAAAAGAAATTGAGATGCAAATACCTCTATGCTTAAAATATCTAAGCTGAATCTATGCTGGTCTGCATGTGTGTTTCACCATCGCAGTATTTTTACTTGTCTTACTTTTTATGGAAGCCAAAGATTTCAGATAATGACAGAACATGGATCAACAATAATCATTCTACCAGTGAAGGGGTTATATGTGCTCAGAATATTTGCAACAGATCATGACAGAGATTCTATGGATGGAAGATCATTTTATTTGATGTGAATCTAAATGCAGCAGTTCTATGATAATTTGAGGTAGGTTGGAACAAACTGGTTGTCAATATTTCACGCACTGCATCCTTTCTTTCAACCATTTTATGATAAATATACTCAAGTGTTGCAAGGTAATCACTTTGGCATGCCACCACCAAAAGAAAAAGTGACCAATTTTAAAGATATGGTAAGAGAGAAGGTTGAGCATTTAAAAAATATTTTTAAAGAGGAAGAAAGGGCCTCCATGGAAGAGGTGGTAATATTATGCCAAGCTTACCCTAGCTTCATAAATGAAGAGTACAATGGGAACCTAATGCAGGAAGTAACAAATGCCGAGTTGGAGGTGGCTTTGAATAGTTTCAAAAAGATAAAAGTTCGGGGTCCAATGGGACACCAATAGAATTATTTTTGTGGATATTGGAGATATTGGGGAGGACCTGTTAAGAGTGGTCTAATGCGCAAGGAAGCAAGGCACGGTTTTAGGGTCTTTCAATTCAAACTTTATATCCCTTATACTGAAATATGATATTCCTTAAGGCTTTGATGACTTTAGGTCAATATCCTTGTGTAATAGTATATATAAGATTATGGCAGAAATTATTGCCCTGAAGATCAAGTTGATACTATCAGCTAACATTTATGATGAATAATTTGGCTTCTTGGTAGGTAGACGGATTCATGAGACTATAGGAGTAGCCTAGGAAGGCCTACAATCGAGTTAGATGGTTATTTTTGTAGATGATGTTAACATATGTTGGCTTCTATGTGCCCTTTATTAACTAGATTATGGGTTGTTTGACATCTGTATCTTTCTCTGTATTGATAAACAGAGCAACATCTGCCTATTTCAGATTAGGGCATGGATTAAGGCAGGGATTCCCATTATCCCTGCTATTATGTCTTACTATGGTGGAAGGGATAAGCAGAGCCATTCTGGAGGTGAAAAGGGATGGTAGTTTTAAAGGTGTGCGCATAGGGAGAAAGTTCAAACTTATGCAATTTTTGTTCGTTGACGACGTACACAT
Source organism: Pseudotsuga menziesii (assembly GCA_001517045.1). Classification (NCBI taxonomy): domain Eukaryota; kingdom Viridiplantae; phylum Streptophyta; class Pinopsida; order Pinales; family Pinaceae; genus Pseudotsuga; species Pseudotsuga menziesii. The sequence goes on from LPNX010032779.1 coordinate 219,849, forward strand.
TTTCTGTGATTGATCGAGGAGATATGTGGAGAATATTACCAAACTTTTTATCTTTATTGCACTACAACGGGGATGGAGGTAAATGAGGGAAAATCCACAATTTCGGGGGAAGGAGTAGAGGAGGAAGAAATGTGTCATTATAGTTTCATACTAATATTCAATGTGACCAACTTAGATGATGGAAAGTATCTCAGGTTTAGACTTAAACCATCCTCATATGGGATCAAATATTGGACTAGTCATTTATAAAATGTGAGAAGAGAATTTCTAATTGGTGCATGTTACCCCTCAAACTAGCATCCCTAACACAATTGGGTTGTGTAGACTAGGGATAGTGTCAGTAAGCTCGGGAGAGAGTTAAATGCAATGTCACCATAGTCTAACCTCTAAACACTTCGGGTAACTCCTTTTTTCGGAAGAGGGTAAGATCATACTTTTGGTAAGTTACTTGAGTGCTATTGGAATAAGTGAATCTTCTTGGTTATGAAATTGTTGAAAAGTTGGCGTTATACAGACTTTGGGTCTAAGTTCTTGTTACAAGTGGATGGTTGAAAACATTTTTTGTAAATGTTTGACTTAGTCATCGATCTACAAACCTTGGTTCTAAGTTTTGTTTTTTATAAATGTTGAATTGTAGGAGATCTATAGACTTTGGGTCTGAATTGTTTTTATAAGTGGTTGAAAACTGTTTTGATCTCTACATAAATGTTTGACTTAGGCGACGATCTCCAGACCTCGGGTCTAAGTTTTTTTGGTAACATGATGTGTGTAAAGAATAGGTGGTGATATCCAAACTTCGAGTTTTTGTAAATTGGCCATATTTAAGACCATGCTCTGAGTATCTAAAAAATGTAATGTTTTTTTGGTATAACATTGTTATGAAATTTTTCCCATGGAGAAAAAACCCCAAAATGTCGTAGATTTTAATCCTGTCATGCTTCTACAATCTACAATGTTCCAATAGGTTTTTTGGTAGAGAATGATAATTTTATTTATGTCCACTAATGACCACAAAGTAGGTCAATGGGACTGTCGGTTACAATGATGCTCGTGCATGTGGGAGGATGAAACGATCTCCCTTAAAAGGAAATACAATACAAGAAGTAAGATAGAAAAGAAGTAAAAGTGTACAAAGCGAGTTGGGTTGAAGCATGGGAGAGTTCTCGCCCCAGTCTCAACACCGTAATCCTGCATAGGATCCGAGATCCAAAACGACTAAAAAAGGTCTAGTACTTCTAACATCCAAGGCTGAAAGAGGAAACTAGGGGAAGTGCAATAGTGTCTACTGGCCCGAAAAGGAGTTGGTGGGCACAGGGCATCCTCTAGAGTGATGTCGATCAGGTCTGGAGGGTCTTGTGCACCTCTTGGATGAAGGTCTGGTGCGAAGCTGCCTCTAAGATCTCGTGGGTCGAGAACCATCAATCGTTACTGATCTAGGAGTTGGATCGGTATCTAGGTCGATAGATCTTTTGGTGCCCATGGAAGATGGTAGTACATTGAAGAACGTCGTGATCCTCTATGTGGTATCTAGTTTGGTAGGGGGCTGGAGAACCTACACTCGAAGTGTGAGAGCCTCTTGAATATAAATTGCTAAACATATCTGGTCAGTGTATCTGAAGAAGGCGACTATAGTTTGAGGCCCCCTAAATAAGTAGTAAAAGCATCCTCTGATCTCGTAGTATATGGGACATCTAAAGATGAAGTGTGATTCGGTTTCCACTTCTTGTAAATGACATAGCTAAAAGATCCTATCCAATCTATCAATTTGGTGGTCTGTCTCTACCTGGAGTCTATGGGCTCCTACTCTGAGTTGTCTGAGAGGGATTCGAAGGGCATGCCTCCATTCGTGAAATGTGTACTGGGGCCGGACAATGAGCCCGTCTCTAGTCTTCAGAAATTGTTCAATATAAAAGGCCATCTTTGGGCGCAATCCTTAAGGAGAATTGACCTAAGTAACCTAGATGTACAGCTTGTAAACATCCTCTCTAATTATCTTGTTTAACTCCTGTCGGGTAGGTAGAAGGTGACTGGGGGCATCCAGAGAGTACCAAAATGGGGGAAGATGATCTAACTGGATCCCGACTAATGCAAGAAGACTCGAAACTCCTATGAGCCAACATTTGGTTCTACCTAAATGGTTAGCACCGGAAATGGTCTCAGCAAAGAAGTAGGCTAGATAAAGGTACCTGTCTCGACCCTCAGATCCAATGCAAGAAGGAAACCAATCTGAAGACGGAAGGGTTGGGCCTCAAACTCAGCGAGAATGATGTCCTACGAAACTGTCTGCTTACATCTGATGATATGCCGAAGGAGAAGGATCTGGACTCTCTCAGCCGAGGCCCAATCCTACTCGAGTAGAGATGGTCCCAAAATTTTGGATCCATATAAAATAGTGGGATGAATCAAGGTATCTAGCAAGTTCATCTTGGATGAGATATCTTGGAAGTGGTGGCGAAAACACTATCTCTCAAGAAGGGATAGGGACCCGTAACCATTGTTGATTCGAGGCTGGAGGGATGATCGTATGTTGAAGCACAGACCTGGAAAACTACACTCCTAAGTAAGTATAAGTACTGGTGATCTTGATTTCCTCTCCCTTCAATAGGAAGTGGAAGTCTGAGGTTTTCTTTGCCCCATCGAAGATCATAACCTTTGTTTTGCTCAAGTTCACTGTCAACTTCCAAAGGTCGCAAAAAAGGGCTAAGACATCAAGCTGTCTATGCAGACCTTCCTGGGAGGAAGATAAGAGTACTACATCGTTAGTGAAAAGTAGGATAGAGATCAGGACATGGTGGAGGAGGCACCCTTCTGCTTCCTAGATATTTTCATGGAGAAAGGCCTCCAACTCATTAATGTAGATTTCGAATAGGGTGGGAGAAAGAGGAAAACCTTGTTTCACCCCAATGGTGCTATGAATGAACTCAGATAATCCTCGAGCTGTGCGAAGGCGGCCACCGACGGACTCATAGAAGCGCATAATAGCTGTCAGTAGGGTCGTCAAGATGCCGATGTCTCTTAGCCACTGTAATAAATCTTCTCTCGAAACTGAGTCGAAGGATTTCCAGAAGTCTACAAAGCAGCAGTAGAATTTCGAGAAACAGTGGCTTGCCTCATCAATCACGGCCCAGAGAGTAAAAATGTGATCGATAGTCTAATGTGTTGGTCATAACCTTGCCTGACCTCGGGATCTAAGATTTCTCTGCTCAAGATTGTTGGATAGATTCATATGGAGAACGGTGGCATATATAACTTTGAGAATGTGTGGCCCACCATGATCGTTCGATAGTTGTTGGGATCAGAAGTGGATACTGACTTGTGAACCGGATAAATGATATGATGAGACCAAATTGGAGGAAACCCTTCACGCACCACGTGATTGAAGAGATCAACCAAGCAACTAACCAGAACCCAGAGACCATGCTTGAAGAACTCTTCTTAGTGGCCTTCCTCGTCTGTTGATTTGTTGTTGCTCATCGCCCAGATGGCCTCCGTGACATCATTATTAGTGAAGAGGTGGCAAGAGGAAGGAGGGGAATCAACCTGAATGTTGGCCTAGCTAGGAATCTCATAAATATTGGAGGTGTGGGAAAACATATAAGCAGGGTCGAGGTCGGATGGGAGAGGGGAACACCGGGAGAGGATGGTACGCTAAAAATGCTTGGGGGAATGGGTGAGGAGAGTTGAGAGTTCCCATCTTCTTTGAGAGACAAATTGTCATTTCTTGCGATGAAGGAGACGACGGTAAGACCTTTGAATGCTGGGATAAGTAGAACAAGAGTGGAGGAAGGCATAATAGAGTTCTCAGTGGAGTTTTTTTTCAATCTTCGTCATACCACTTGTTCATGGGTCAAGAACCAGGTTTAGGGGTGGCAGAGGTGGTACAAGTGGAGTGGGGGAAGGAGTTAAGTGCAACCTCCCAGATTATAGATGAGAGGCATTGGTACTTAGCAGAGGGTGAGTCGAGTGAGGAGAAATGGGATTCAGGGGGAAGATTTTGGCGGAGAGCAGATAAGAAGATGTCAAGGTTGCCTTTGTCAAAGCGAAAGGTGGTTCGAGGTAGGGAGGGGGGGATCTACGGGGAGGGAGGGGTTGGAAGAGGAGGGTCAAACTGGAGGGATAGAGAAACAAGTGCATAGTCGGCTAGGGGGATGGGAGAAATGGAGAGGTCTCGAATGAAATGGAGCAAGTTCTCACTGGCTAGGGCATAGTCCACCACACTGGCTCCACCTCTGTGGGGCCGACACATGAAAAGGTGAGAGTGCGGGAAGCATGGAAGGCCGTTCAGGATGAGTATTTTATGGGACTCCCCTAACTGCAAGAGATATTTTCCATAATTTGTAGTGGGTCCCAAGGCATCTTCCAAAGTCCGATGAAGACCTATCGAGACTGGGTCGATCCCCTCGGTACAAAACACATCTTCAGATCGGTCTTGGAGAGGAATATGGAGGTCTCTAGTGTGAGCATTAAAACCCCCCATAAGTATGACCTCCCCGTTAGTAGAGTACTGGGTGATGCCCGTATACAAGTCTATAAAGGGGTCCCCGTGCGCTCCATTGTGGATGGAAAAGGGTGAGGACACGGGTGGAAAGTAACAAACTGTGAAGTAGACGTATCTCAAGGGGAGATCTTGGTTCTAATCCGAATCCACATGAATCTGGCATGCTCATCGGAGGCCAACAATGAGACACTATTTTGAAGAGAGTCTCTAACTAGGAAAGCAACTCCTCCTGATCGCTTGAGTCCACCAGAACTCCTTGTTTCTTGTTTGTAGACTCAGAACCAATGGTAACCTGTAATGTATGGGAGAGGCCGCATAGGGCTTGCATGAGTCTCGATCACGAGGATATCAACTGATGCGAGCGTGTCAGACATAAGACCTGGTGATGACTAGAAGGACCCATTTCCATTCCAGCAACGAATAGTGATGCATATGCCCTGGCGTCTCTCTAGTCAGGCCCGGCATTTGGAGCTTCCCGTTCGAGGTGTCCATCCTGGGAGGAAAGAGTCTCGAATAACCAACCGAAGATTCTTGATAATTGCCCATTTTCCTGCCTGTCTTCCTACTGCAACCTGTTCCCTGGACTGTTTAAGCTCTGTAAATTGCGTTTTGGTGAGGTCCTCATTAAGGACTATCTTGTTGGGAAGTGAGAACAATTTGCGTTTAGCTCTGAGAGCACAGAGCCTATCTGTTGCATTTTGGAATCTAAAAAGAGGGTGGAGTTGTGGCCCACCCAAGCTCTGTCCAAGGTTATATCTGGTATTCCAAGGGTATCTCGCAGGAACCCGACTCCTACTTCCATAAGGTCTAAAGAAGAAGGGGTAGAGGAAGACCCCTTACTTTCATATTCAATTCCATTGCGTGTCTGGTCCGTTCTTCGACTAGTTTGGCTTGCACGACCTCCTCCACTACTGTGAGAGGGGGAGTGTTTTTGTCTTTCCCTCGAACTACCTATGCCCATGAGTTAATGTGCAACTTTGCTTCTTGTTTGAAAGAGGCCTATTGGGATTTGATTTTCTCTTGCTTGGTATTGAGGTACCTAATTTCTACATGTAGTGCCTCATTTGGGGGGTGAGAGGATTCCTGCTCTTTGCCCTCCTGTGTCATCTTCTTGAGGGATAAGTTGTCATCTTCTACTTCCAAAACTCTAGCAGCAAGGGAGCTTACCGTCGACCAGAGTCTGTTATTTTCTACTTCGAGAGATTCCAATTTCCTTAGTACTTGTTTAACTTGGGACGTCCAGAACATGAAATTTGATTCCAATGCAATGTCTATAGGGCTGTAAGAGTCTGATTTATTCTGACATTGCTTGAGGTATCTGAATTGTCCTCTGTTGTTGAAGTCCTAGGTGGGGGTTTTTGAAGGCTCCGTTGTCTCCTTGTTTTCCTTCGGGTCCTCCATGGGCTAAAACCCATGAGAATGGTAGGATGCTGCAAAGTCGAGAAGAGGAGGGGTGGAGTTGACTAGAAGAGTAAGAGGCGTGAAGGTGGTGTAGGTTACGAGAGGTGGTGTAGGTTACAGGAGGTGCATGCTGGCTAGAAGATGAAGAGACACGGGGGGTGGTGCAGGTTACGAGGGGAGGTTGTGGGAGCTAGTGCAGGGGAGCCGCAAAGTCGAGGGTTTTTGTTGGTGTGAGAAAAGAAAGGGGTGTAAAGCTAACGAGCTATGGAGCTGTGGGTCCATAAGTAAAGCATGGGGGGTTGCGCGAGCAGGTTATGGGCGAGTAGAGGGAGGCAGACATAGGGGATCCACAAGCAAAATCTCGTGCGAATGGAAGGCCATGCGGGGAGTAGAGGGATAGCAGGCTAGGAGAGCCGAGCCACACGAGCAGGAGGCTACGCGCGAGTAGAGGAGGTCGCGAGTAGAACCGCGTGAGCAGGGGGCCACGCGAGCAGGAGGTCGTGCACAGGTAGAGGCGAGTGAGGGTGCACGAGTCGAGGCATGGGGAGCAGCCGTAGGCCAAAGGCCACGAGGAACAGGAGGCGTGGGGAGAAAAGTGAGAAAAGAGAGAAGGGATCAATTTTTTCAAAAGGCTAAGTGTGGGGTTTTTGATGCATGGTTGGACATGGTCGGGATCTTTGGTTTTACTCTTGGAAGTACTATGGCTTAGTGGCATTGTTGACCACCCTTTATGCGGATTTTAGCTTTGGGGTTGGTGTCTGGGGATTCCAGGTGTGGGCCATTGGATCACATAACCACCACGTTTTTCTTCTTTGAGGGTGATTATATTTCATTTAGGGAGCTCATCCCTAGCCTATCAACCCTCTCACACCCCACTTGGAATTTTCTCTACAATTGTTTAGACCCTCTTTGACCCAATCGACCCTATGACGTCATCATGTTGATCAAGCTTCAAGTTAAGGCAAGAGGGACATTGAGGGACTTTTTCATCACTATGGAGTTAGTAGGGGCATGACGTCATCCTTAGGCTCACTCTTGCCATCATAGTGAGGCCTTGGATTGCTTATTTTAGCATTTTTCATCATTTTATGCTAGTTTTAGGGTTTAGTCCCCAACATGTGTGTGACATTCCCTAATTTTGTCTTATTTAATATTATTTTAGTATTTTTATTGTTTTAATTTTAAATTGACAAATTAAGACATGCAGGCTTGATAAAAAAATTATCTTGGGCTAAGACGGATATAAATATTCATTCTAAGTTCATTTGTAAAGCACAAGACTTGAGAATCAAATATTATTATGATACTTTTTTACCCTTCTTGGCCTCTCTAAAGTGATGCAAACCTCTTGGAGTCTTTCTTCTTTGACATTATGGTGAAACGATGGACAAATTTTAGGGTTGAGCACATGCAAGGTTGATGCTAAGGATTGTTGGACTAACACAAGCATAAGGAGTATCTAGGGTTTGTCTTTGGTCTCTCTTTATTAAAGGTTGGTGAGTTTTATGCTCCTTGTGGATTGAATGGTGGTGAAATGCTGCATTTTTTCTAATTAAGGCTTCTTACCAACTTTTGTCAACTTTTTGTGGTGGGAAATGTTCTCTTGAAGGAGTTTTCCCTTGGAAGGCCTTCGATCTCTGATTTTTTGCCCAAATTAGGCTCCTCCAACAAACCCTAGTGGTTGTTCTTGGATGCCCTAATTTGTAAGCCTTGAAGAAATATTCTGAGAGAGAAGTTGGTCACCCATCCCTTATGGCCTAGGGTTTGAGGTAGCACCTCAAAATCCCCATAATCTTGTCATTTTTATTGTTGCATTGCATATCAGCTTATATCAAGTTAAACTTGTATTTTTAAACCCTAAAAAACATTAAAAACACCAAAAAAACCAAAAACTCTAAAAATTACAAAGATTCAAATTCCAGAAATTCTTCAAAATTTCAAATTTCTGAGCCACCCTAAAATTTGGGCATGCCATTTCAGACCTAGAACCTCAAGGACGTCTTCATTATGGTTGTTTTTGACCTCCAAAACTCTTATCCAAATTTTTGTAGCAACTACGAAACCATTTAGGGTTTGGGCTTGTGCTAAGTCTGGGTGACCAGACAGGTTCAGCCTGCTTTGAGTGATTGTTTTCCCCTTGAAGAGAAATGACCTAGGTATTTAAAATGATTATTTAGATCTGATTCAACCATACTTTGTTTTGATATTTAAGGCAGAAGCAATTTACAATTTGAAGGCGATGCTAAAGTAATGTAGATTTATTGTAAATTAAAACTATTGATACAAATGTTGATTTACATTGCTTACCATTGGAAGATAAAGTGCATACTTTATGTATATAGTGACTATTTACTTGCTTTTTGCTTGCTTGAAACTTGAATGCTATTGTTGAATGATAAACCTATGACATATGTTTAAAGTTTATTCCTACATACTTAACCAATTAGCTACCATTTCTAATCTTATGCCTACATTGTTTTGCATAATAAAATAATTGTATACCATTGATAGTTTGGTAGTTATAACTTATGTTGCAATATTGTTGTTGCATTAAGAATTGGTGACGTCTGCATTAAGAATTGGTGACGTTACATGTTGATTTCAATGATTAATGATTGATTATATGTCAAACAATTTTGTTAGTGGGTTACTCATACTCCAATGTTCTTATTGAACTACTACTTAACTGAATTAACCTCTCTAGAATGTCTTCTTCATTCTCTATTTGATTCCATTGAAGGCACTGATCTTTGCTATAAGTTGGTAGGAGGTATTTGTATAACTGTTGTAGCAGGTACATCAAAGAGCTCTCGCCTTGGGGTAACTCTCAATCCCGAAGAAGCTAAGAGAGTTAATAAAGGTGACAGTAGTTCAAGTCTCTCATGTCATTTTCATTCATTAGCATAAGGCTACAAGTGATGCTACAAACAAAACTTGCTATTTTGAACGGTAACAACCCCGATAACCCTTTATGCCCAAATCTATTGATCTTTATTCATTATCTCTTATAAATAAGAAGTCCAACAATTTCTAATCACTACAATCCCTCACCATTAATTATTATGTCTTTATTAACCGTAAACCCGTATAACCCCTTATCTAAAACTCCTCTTTCACCTAACAAATATATTCCTTTATCCCTCAACTCTATAACCCTTATATCCACTAACTCTTAATCCCAATTCCTAAACCTATATAAACATCAATCCTTATAATGACAAGGAGGTGGATTGATATGATTCTAGTCCCAGTCACTCCATCCAGATACTAATTCCCAAGGTTATAAAAAAAACATTACTTCTTATAGCCACTAACCATCAACCCCTCTAATCCACAACCTGTGGAACCACTGATATTCATAATTCGTAACCTCGTTAATCACTAAAACATATACCCCTATCAACCCTATTAACTCTTAATTATTATAACCCTTATCTCCAATAACCACTAACCATTAATCCTTATAACCCATAAATAAAAATCATTAAACTTTAGAAATCTTATATTCAATAACACTAATACACTAACTTATAACCCTATAACCCTAACACTTAACCATTTAAATAGCCCCCAAGAACCTTGTAGCCTCAAACCTTGTAAACCTAATAATATGTAACCAATATAAGACCTAATTCATACCATCTATATCCATTAACCCTGACCTTCATCCACTAACTACTCACTTAAGTTACCCTAGACCCATATAACTCCTATAACCTTAGAAAACTTTAAAACTTATCAATCTTAATCCCCAAGCCTTATTTTCTATCACCCTTATCGTCCATATAAAATCAAAACCCTAATAAATCTAAACACAACAACATGCATTGCTTGATCTATTGTAACATACAACCCCATAATTAACATAGCTTATGTAACCCATATAATCCTAACTGTAAGACTCATAAATCAATATTAAGGGGTATATTTCCATATAAGAATAATTTTCATTTTCTTTTAGATAAATTCATAGTAATAGAAATTTGCAACAGTAACAATAAATTTAAGTAGAATGAGAAAATAAGAGGAAGATTTACTTGAACCCGAGTTTACACTTACAGCTGTATCGTTGAAGTAAGCAGGATGACCATCACTAGCAACAACTCAAGGAACCACATGTTGGGGTACTACTCTCCAAACCAACCCCTCAGTCCAAGACCGAGAGCCCTCAAGCCGTCAATCAGTAAAACTATGCCAACCCAAAATATTGCACCAACATATCCTCACCACCAATGGAAAAATCCCCTTATCCTCCTCAACCCCCCTAGTCATGCCTCATGCATCAACTCACTAGAAAACTACACCTTTCCCCCTAGGAAAGAGAGGTCGATGGAGTCCTCCTTTCCTCTTATAAACCATTTTCCCTTATTATTAAAAATAAGGTTTAATTTTCATGGATGATGCTTTTCATCCATGCACTAATCCCCCTTTCTTTAGCTAATTGTAACCCCCAAATTAATAATGAGGATTCACCTAATTTAATTTCTTATTTTATTAATATTTGTACTTACAATTATACTTTATTCATTAGATGGGGCATTACATAACTCTCCGCCCCCCACGAAACTTTGTCCCGAAGTTGAATCACCCCCATTTCCTATCCCCATGCAAGACATGCACAACATCACACAGTATGCAGAAGCATCATACAATATGCATCTAGATAACTATTACTATTGCGTGGGGGCAAGAGTTACTTGTGTGGCCATCATGGGCAATTCTCGTACCTACACTATCACACATATAATGCCCTATTTAACTACATGATTGATTACTCTTATTAAATTCCTAGTGTGCAATCAAGTCACACAATTATACATCAATCAAGTCACACCATTATGCATCAATTCAATCCATTTTCATGGTTCACTTCCTCCCTCACACACCCTCACCCAAAATCATACCATCCGATCAACCTCTGAACACCCCTAATACTTCTGATGGTCCTGCTCGACATGGCATGCGCCCTCTGCTGCAACTAGTATAATGGTCTCCCATCATGGCATGACTGGAGCAGGCATCAAAAGTCTCATCATAGCTTTGAGGAGGTGCGGGTATAAACCTTGCTATATCCTTGACTTCTGGCATCAGGCTAAGGCTTAAGGCCTTTTGGCCTTAGCTAAGCTCTATGGCCGCAAGGCCTCGTCTAGAAGGGTAGCATGCATCTGTTCCAGTGCACTAAACCACGCACACCATGCATCTCATAAGGATGGCCCAAAACTCTCTCCACAACTCCAACTTGGCAATCAACCCCAAACACTGAAAGTTCCTGATATACCACCCCCCAGCGAAGTACCTCAAGCTGTGGACTTCCAATAATTGTTTAAAGGGAAGGAATTGTTGGCATAGGTTTACTGATTGAGTTTGTCCCCATCCCATAAGGTATTACATGTATAAATTCTCTTTTGTGGTCATTGGCCTCCACGATATCATTGAATGAACCTACCCTTTAGGCCCATGGGTGGATTTCTTGTCAAATTCCACCTCACGTCATCCATCTCACGTCATGCCAACAAAGAATTAGTTACAATCATAACATTAGAGATCATATACTATCAACATGAATATCAAGGATTTGCATGCTACCACATGCCCTTATGAGAACATAGCATCATCATGAGCACCAAGGAACCACAGGCTATTATGAAACATAACATCACCAGGAGTATCATATCAATGAACTACATACTATCACATGCTATCACGAAAACATAACATTGTCATCATGAATATGAAGGAATTGCATGCTACTACATGCCATCATGAAAAAATAACATCATCATGAGTACCACAAAACATGACATTATCATACACCATCATCTCCATCATAACATCATGAATAGTAAACCACTTCATGTTGTTGCATGAAGGTAACAACGTCATCATAAACATAAAACTATGTAATCATCAAGGACATCAAGAACTATAGCAGCTAGTATATGAAAGCATATTAGTGCAACTTTGTCATCATTATATGAACATGTCATCATAAAGAACATAAAGTTGTAGACTTACCTCCTGCTATCATGGTCATTTCACAACATCAAAACCTTATGAATTAGAAATTAGTTGCATGCTAAGCATCGCATGCTATCATATAAACAACACATCATGAAATATCATACAACACGAATGACATGACATCGTGAATTCTCATATCCTGGTAATCATCATATATGTAAGGGTAGATGAGGAGGGACTTGATGAGACATAATTTGGGTTGGTTTGTGTATCATATAGCATGATTGGGAATGCAAATTATTTTGATTAAAATAGTGACATTCCCATGGTTGATCCCGATTCCTTTGTGTAGTAGGTGGATGCAAAGACTAGTGGGGTATTGCCTTGAGAAATGATGCTCATTTATCATTTGACATGTTCTACTTTTTTCTACCTTTAGTTTGTATTTGTTTTGAATCTCGATTGACTTGACTCTTTAACTTTTAACTTTTAAGTCCTAAGACATTTATAAATTTGAATTTTGATGTATAACATTGAGAGTTTACTGTTTTAAGTTTTCATTTCATTGTTCAATATGGTTGTATTTTCAATTTCCTTTATCAATTATAGCTTATTTATGCATGGTTGTATTTTGTTTTATTTCAGTTGAGGTGTATGTTGTAAACTTGATTTAGTCTTTAGATTATAAAATTAAAAACTTCAATGACTTGTGTTTCAACTACCAATTTTTATGTATTCTAATACAATTTTTTTAGTATTTCTGTTGGGGGTCCCCTATGTTGAAGACCTCGACACCCCTTTGATGTTTTCTAAATTTGTGGAAACCTCTACACAGGCCCTTTTTGTGTCCTAGAAATGTGGTGGAACATTGCATTTTATCAGGAAACAGTGGTCATGTAGTGGGTTTACTTCATGGTAGACCTTTTGGACAAATTAATTCACTTCTCGAGTGTTTTGTGCATCTTATTTACCGAGAGAATGCGGATGGAAGATGAAGTTTTAAAGATGAGGATGCTGCAATATTAGAGGTAGTAATGAGAAAAGATTCTTATTAGTGTTAAAGCTTTCACATATCATATCAAAGAGATCAATCTTGGAAAAATCTATGCTCAACCTTGGATACTTGAGCATCATATAAGGCCAGGAATTGGGCACTTTCATCAAAAGCTACCAAATCAAAACCTCATTTAAATGCGCGAAGAGGATTGCTCCCACTCATTTATGGTCCTAGATTTGGGGACATGTACAAGTTCATCCCATTAAGCTATGTTACCAGAAACGGGAAACGGGAAACGAAACGAGAAACGAGAACGGTACGAGAAACGATGTTTCTAGGTTTCGCACATATAAGAAACAAGGAGAGAGAAAAACAAAAAAATGAATTAATTAAATATATAAATTGAATGTTGTGACAATCTATAGATTTTACAGATTTTAGGAATGACGAGACTTAGCTTAAGTCGAGCATTTACCCAATTAAGTTTAGCTTCAATGCAAGAAAACTAGAGATTCAGACTACTGCTCCACCAAGTTATCCTCACTTCAATGCAGACAACAGACTATTAGTTCTTTTACCACAACTGCACATCTTTTAATTTGGTATACAACAAATTTGAAACATATTTCCTCATATGTACAAAACTTGCACTTGGTCTATAAGATAAAATTCGGAGTAATTATAGGGCAGTCTGTCTGATCTGAGAATTGGATCAGTTCCTTTGATCAGAAACTAAAATATAAATGGGAATACTCAAAGGGCAGTCTATTTGATCCAGAAGTTGGAACATCTCTTTTGATTAGAAAGTGCACTTTAAAAGAAAAAACCACTATAGCATAAATTCCCACTTTAACAATGAGAAGAGAGATTTAAACCTTCCTCTCCCATGTAAGAGCAAAGACTACCGATTTTGATCATTGGGTAATATCTTGATTTCAAATTACATCTTTCCTTTACAAAGATTTTTAATTATTGTTATGTTAATTCTTATTATTCAGCTTTGGTTACATACCATAAATGATAAAGCATCATAGCTTACAAATTGGAGATAAATAAAGGATAAAAGGAACTGATGTAGCAATCGGAAGAAACTAGTAGTTAACATATATTTTTGGAGCATGAACATTCAGGCCTTGGATAGTGTTGGTCATACTAATCGGCAATTAGGAAGGGATTCACTGGATGGAAGAACAAAACCAAGTTTGATTTTTCAGACATAACTATCATTCATGATGACAGGAGTAGATTTTAAATTATTTTGGGATTCAACAAAAATTAATAAAAATTGGAAACTTCAAAAATTCTTTTTGTAAACATAACCTGTCATTTGAGAAAAGAGAGGAGACATACCAGTTAGCCTTTGTTTTCTTTGATGATTGTACATGCTGGTTTAGTCCTTCAGGTACCTTGAGTAAAACAGTGGCTAAATATCAAAGGCTTGCATACTTTGAAAAGCAGAACTTAACAAGAAAATAACCCAAAAGGGAAAAAGAGCCCTATGTTTATAATTACTCTGTTGTTGGCAATAAACTTGTGAATAAAAATGGCCCAATGAATTTGAAAATGTCATCTGCAAAATATGTTTCTTGGGCAATAAATTACGACTGCACATTACTCACCCAAATCTCAACATTATATGATTAAAATTCCATACCCGTTCTCTGCAACAATGATTAAAATTCCATACCTGTTCTCTGCAACAAAAAAATTTGAGAGACTTTTAACAATATCTGACCAGTGGCTTCAAACTGAAAGAGATCGCGGGACAAAGTAGAGAACCCAACTGTGGTGTGAGGCACTCCTTATCAGTGGCTCCACTTCCTCTGCCTCACTGTTCTCAACTTCTCACAGCAACGATTTCTCCACCAGCGCATGATCAAACACTCCTTATCAGTGGCTCCACTTCTACCCACCAATCCTTACTCCGCAATCCAGGTAGGAGAAGAGATGCTGGTCATGGCCTATAAGAGATCCTACGATTTTCCTATGATCACCATAACAGGTAACAATGTATATGGATAATGGGCCTAATGAATTTCCTGAAAAACTGATACCCAAGTTCATTCTTCTGGCAATGCGAGGTAAGTTGCTCCCAATCCATGGTGATGGATCTAATGTTAGGAGTTACTTGTACTGTGAGGATGTAGCTGAGGCTTTTGACATTGTTCTGCATAAAGCTGAAGTGGGGCATGTGTATAATATTGGTACACAAAAGGAGCGAAGGGTCATTGATGTGGATAAGGATATTTGTAGGCTCTTTTTGTTGGAGACATTTACCATCATACACACTCTTTTGGTCAAATTGGCATAGTTAAACCACTATCCTAAGTTTAATTGACATTAGTGGAGCATTAATTGCCATCATCCTAGTCACACCCACGCCTACCTACAGTCAAGGAGGCTAACTGGAGCACTCCGGGAGTGATCTGTGTGACATTAATGCACCTAATTGCTAACTGGTGGTTCAACCAGTCATTTACAGTCAGTTAAGGCGCCTCCAGTCATTAAATATATTATTTAATGATTATTTATTATTATTTAATGAATTGGAGTCAACAAGGCGCCTCCACCAACTTCTGATGGTCAGTTCAGCTTCAGTTAACCTCATCGGGGTTCATTGGAGTCATGGAGCACTAGCACTTGATGATTGGATTGCTATGACATGTGTTTGATCTCCTTCAGTTGAGATTCAGTCACTTATTGCACTCTGACTTCAGTTAGGGTTTGGTGAGTCAATTAGGGTTTTGGTCAAGTGGTTAACTGAGTGAGATTGCATGGTTGAGAGTCAGTTAAGCTAGACTCACTCATTGAATTCGAATTGTCCCCTTAGGTATTCGGATTCTTCATGGAGTTAAGCCATTGCTCAGCATTGGAATTGTAACCCTTTATTGTTTATTAAATATACAAAGAGGAAACCATTTCTGGTTCCAATTATTTCCAATTCATGAGTATTTGTTAATTATTCTTTGATGATTTTGATTCCTAGTTCCTAGATCATGTGCAAGAATTAATATGGCATCAGAGCTTATGGTGGGACAAAGAACAATCTCTCAAGAACAAGATTTTTGACAGATTTCTCCATGAGAAGTGAGCAATAGCTCAAAATTCCAGCACTGCACCAGAAGCTAAGGCTTACCACTTAATACCCCAAGTAAAGAACTTGTTGATCAAGCTTGCTTGATTGACTATGCTGGGTGTGATGAAAGCCTAGAATGTGCAGGCTGTCCGACCTTATTTTTCCCTTTCTGTTTTGATTTTCAGGTTTCTACAGGTGAAGCATTCACTACAAGCAAATCCAGATGGCCTCCTTAGTACCTTTGTTGACTCCATACAATTTCCACACATGGAAAGATAAAATGGAAACTTAGTTGAAATGCAAAGGACTCCATAGAGTCGCCCTGGACACTGAAGTTGAGCCTGGATCCGCCATAGAAAAATCAACATTCTTGAACAAGAAGGATGAAGCCTTCGATTTCTTATGCCTCTCGATTTCCGATGACCTTCTCTTCCATCTTACGAATCTGAAGACACAGAAAGAAATATGGGACAAATTGGAATCTCTATATGGAAAGCATGATGACTTGAGAGTTTACCAACTCGAAAATGAACTCATGTCTCTCCAACCTTCCAATTTTGAGACTCTGAATGATTTCTTTACAAAGTACAAGCATACTGTTTTTCTCTTGAAGCAATGCAAAGTGGAGAAGGAAGATGATCAGCTCATCCTAGCCATCCTCTCCAAACTCAGGGCTTATTATTCAGTTTTTGTTTCTACATTCCATGCGGGGAATCTCACAACCCTTGGATGGAAGATGCCTACACTCAATTCCTTCATTGAGTCCCTAACTAGTGAACATGACAAGCTTGTCCAGATGGGGATCATCCGATCTTCCCGTGATCAAGCCCTCCATGTCTCGAGGCCCAAAGATGTGAAGGGTAAAGGAAAGCAGCAGAAAAATCAGAAAACTAAATTTGATGCTCCCAAGCCTAGAAATGAAAATCAGCAGCATGATGAATCTTCCGGCTCAAGGAAGAACAAAGAAAAAGGGCACAATGGGAAAGAAAAAGTCAGGTGTTCTTACTGTGGGAATGGTTTTCACCTTGAACATGCCTGCATGAAGAAAAAGCTTGATGAAGCAACCTCTCTCCTTGAGAGGAATCACATCAATCTTCCGGAGAGCTTTCGGAGGAGAGATCACCAAGATCGGGAACCACAGCATGAGAAAGGTCATGCCCTCATGGCAAGCACTTCGAAGAAATCACTGCTGATTGACAGTGGAGCTTCGAATCACATGATGGATGAAAAAGACTCCTTTTCATCCTTCAAGACCAGCAAATCCATCCCCATCCACTTGGGATATGACTCCACCATCATTTCCGAAGGACAAGGTACTGTAGATCTAGAAAATGGTTTTTTTTCTAAAGGTTTGTATGTAGCGTCTCTAGCAGCAAATCTCCTTAGTGTCTATCAAATGACACATACATGAATGCCTAAGAGATTCTCTTCCAGCCCAAAAGATGTTGAGATAACAGAAATTGCATCTGGGAAACTCATTGCAAAAGGCCATGCAAATCATCATGCAAAAGCCTATGAGTTCTCTCACTTTGTTGCGGATGCAAAGCCCACCACTCTGCTAACTCATGGAAATGAG
>LPNX010032779.1:237509-276068 GCA_001517045.1 Pseudotsuga menziesii
AGGCTTAAGATCAAGATATTGAGATCTAATAATGGAGGGGAGTATGTCAGTAATGAGTTGCTGTAAATTTTCTCCCAAAGTGGTATTCAGGTCCAACATTCAATTCCCTACACTCCCTAGCAGAACGGAGAAGCGGAAAGGAAGAACCGGTCTCTCAAAGAGATGACCACCTGTATGTTGGAGTCAAAGAAGCTTACTGCAAATTTGTGGGCTGAAGCCATGCATGCTGCAGCATACATTCAGAACAGGGTGCCACATTCATCAGTGAAAGGAAAGACTCCTTTCGAAGCATACTTTGGACACAAGCCAGATGTGTCGAACCTACGGGTGTTTGGGTCCACTGCATGGGCCCAGATTCTGCTTGATAAAAGAAGGACTTTGCAACCGCAGAGCATAGAATGTCTGTTTATTGGATATCTTGATGAATCTAAAGGATTCAAGCTGCTGGATATCAAGACCAAATAGATCATCATCGAGAGAAGTGTCAAGTTCAATGAGCCTCTTCAGGAGGTGGAACTAGTGAAGGAGAAAACTGCTGAAATTCCTTCCTATTCCACTAAATATTTGGACAATGAAATTGGGGGTGATGAACCTGATTTGGATCCTCTGATTTCTAATATTAGTGTATAGCAATCATTAGATACTGAATTAGAAGCTAAAGTGAAAAATCATCTTCCTACATGGGCCTAAAAGACACTCTCCTCCGCAGGAGACAACATTGGAAATCCGGATGATCTAAGGAGAACCCGGTCTGATTTCCAAAGAGCAGGAATTGCGCTCTCTTGTTCTGATAATTTGCTGTCCGAAACTTGCTATTTGATGATTATTTTAGATCCAAAATCCTACTACCATGCTCAGAATGATCCGAGATGGCAAGTTGCCATGGATGAAGAGATGAATTCTCTTCAGAAAAACACTACTTGGGAGCTAGNGTACAGCAGCATGATGGTCATCTAATTATCATTGTTTTATATGTTGATGACTTACTGATCATAGGTAGCACAATTGCCTCCATTTCAGCCATCAAAACTGCTCTCCACAATGCCTTTGAAATGAGTGATTTGGGGCTTCTAAAACAATTTTTGGGGCTCGAAATCGAGCAAAATTCTGATGGGATTATGGTCACTCAGTCAAAATACATTTCAGACCTGTTAGTCAAGTTTAACATGGCTGAATGTAGGCCTGCACCATTCCCTTTCCTTTCAGGGATCATCCTTGAAGAAGGAAAAAGCACACCTCCCTTGGACTGCACTATCTATCGACAGCTGATTGGTAGCTTGTTGTACTTGACACATTCTAGGCCTGATATTTGTTATGCCGTGAATGATGTATCAAGATACATGCAGCAGCCTCATGATCTTCATTGGAAGGCAGCCAAGAGGATTCTCCAGTACATTCAGGGAACCAGGACCAACGACATTCACTATGCTGCAGACTCCGAGCTAGAGCTGGTTGGATACATAGATTCCGATTGGGCGGGTGATTCTATTGATCGAAAGTCAACTTATGGATATGTATTCATGTTTGGTGGTGGCCCTATTTGCTGGTCAAGCAAAAAGCAGGCTGCCATAGCACTATCTTCAGCAGAGGCCGAGTATCGAGGAGCGGTGAATGCTTGCATCCAAGCAGTTTGGTTGCAAGGCATTCTTTCAGAGTTTGATCTTGGTAGTACTTTGTCCACTGTACTCTTTTGTGACAATCGGAGTGCTATTAAGATATCCACGGATCCAGTTACCAGGCAGAGGACCAAACATGTAGAGATTCACATGCACTACATCAGGGAGCTAGTGCATGACAGGACCATCATTTTGCAATACTGCCCGACTGATGAGCAGATTGCAGACATCTTCACCAAGAGCTTTTCAGAAAAGAAGTTCACTTACCTCCGTTCACTGTTGGGGGTGAGTTCATCAGGGTGAGCCAAACTACTTTCAGTGTTCAGCTTGAGGGGGGTTTTTTCCCACTGGGTTTTCCCTCTTTTCCTCACTTAGTTTGTTTTGAGCATTGTTTTTCAGTTTCAGCATTGTACAGGGTGACCTATGGCCTTAGTTGCTAGGGCCCTAGCATTTTTATGCATATATGTTTTCTAACTCTTCCTGAGTATAGCTTAAGGGGGGTGTTGGAGACATTTACCATCATACACACTCTTTTGGTCAAATTGGCCTAGTTAAACCACTATCCTAAGTTTAATTGACATCAGTGGAGCATTAATTACCATCATCCCAGTCACACCCATGCCTACCTACAGTCAAGGAGGCTAATTTAGCCTTCTCCTACAGTCAAGGAGGCTAACTGGAGCACTCCGGGAGTGATCTGTGTGACATTAATGCACCTAATTGCTAACTGGTGGTTCAACCAGTCAGTTACAGTTAGTTAAGGCGCCTCCAGTCATTAAATATATTATTTAATGATTATTTATTATTATTTAATGAACTGGAGTCAACAAGGCGCCTCCACCAACTTCTGATGGTCAGTTCAGCTTCAGTTAACCTCATCGGGGTTCATTGGAGTCATGGAGCACTAGCACTTGATGATTGGATTGCTATGACATGTGTTTGATCTCCTTCAGTTGAGATTCAGTCAGTTATTGCACTCTGACTTCAGTTAGGGTTTGGTGAGTCAATTAGGGTTTTGGTCAAGTGGTTAACTGAGTGAGATTGCATGGTTGAGAGTCAGTTAAGCTAGACTCACTCATTGAATTCGAACTGTCCCCTTAGGAATTTGAATTCTTCATGGAGTTAAGCCATTGCTCAGCATTGAAATTGTAACCCTTTATTGTTTATTAAATATACAGAGAGGAAACCATTTCTGGTTCCGATTATTTCCAATCCATGAGTATTTGTTAATTATTCTTTGATGATTTTGATTCCTAGTTCCTAGATCATGTGTAAGAATTAATACTTTTCATTGGATGCAGAGAAGGTTATAAAGTTTTTAGATGACATGCCCCTCAATGATCAGAGATATTATCTGAACAATAAGAAACTCAAGGATCTGGGGTGGTCTGAGAGGACCAAATGGGAAGAGGGATTGAAGAAAACAATGGATTGGTACATTAGCCACCCTGAGTTGAGAGGTATACAAAAGCCCATGATGCTCAAAACGACAGGAGTTGAGAGGTATATAGAAGCCCATGATGTGGTTGACACGAAGTCTCCAGTGCTAGAGAATGGCATCCATCATAATCACATGCTAGAGACCTCCAATGACTATATTCAGAGATCTGCCTTCAATTTCTTGATCTATGGATGAAATGGCTGGATTGGAGGGCTTCTTGGGCATATATGCGAAAAGCAAGGCATAACCTATGAATATGGAAATGGGAGATTGGAGGACAAGTGTCAGAATCAAATGGACTACATAACAACAAGCCTACTCATGTTTTTAATGCTGCAAGTGTGACAGGTCGTCCTAATGTGGATTGGTGTGAATTCCACAAACCTGAGACTATTAGAAATGGTCATATTCTTAAAAGAATGCTAAGCTCTAATAGAGTTACAACAACAGGGATAGCCTGAACCTCCTTCACTGGGTCATGGGGCAGCACTGTAGTAGGGATAGCCTAAACCTCAGGGTCAAGCGAGATCACGTGCTAAGACCCAACAATGGCTTGTCAAAATAAAATCCTCTGCCGCTTAGTTCAGGCTATTCAACTGTTGCTGCTGGAATTCCTATAATTGATCTCAATCATCCTCACTTCGATCCTCATGAATTGGCCATGAGTGCTATGGATTGAAGGTGTTTCAAGGTTTATCTTGTAAAGAAGAAAGCAGCGGTCCATTAAAGGGTTTCAGTACTACACGTCCACTTTGCAATAGAAGAGAAGACTTGCTCCTACAAGATTTATTGGTTGCAACATTGTTTTAATTCCTTTCGGAATCCATATGTGTAAAGCCAAATAGTTTTCAAATGAATATTTCTACTCTAGAGTCTATAGTAGAAAACACGATGCAATCTATCTCACAGGAGTTTAGCAATTGAAGCAGATTATATATTAGATTGTAGAATACCCGCTAACTCCTTTGAGTTATTGGAAAAAGTAGCTACCTAGTAAACTAGCAGTAGCAATCTCTCGGCTCTTCAAACTGGTATCACTGCTCTAGCACTCTTCTCAATTTCTCTACTATAGATATTTTGTTTGATAGGGAGCTTAGCCAAAGCACTGATTGAAAGGCGGAAGCAGAACCTGAAAACTGTAGCCTTGTGTCTCAATTTCTCTGCTCGTTTTTTTGTTTGACAGGAGCTCAGCCAAAGCACGGAGTGAAAGGCAAAAGCAAAACCTCAAAACTGTAGCGTAGGTACAAACATGGTTTCAAATTTTGATGCAGCCTAACATGCGGCAGATAGCCTTCTTCAACACCCAATTGTCAATAAATTTCACATTTAAGTTGGAGCCTATTTGCCACCCACCAAATTCACTCACCGTTCATTAATCGCTCCACAAATTTTAAAAATATACCTGGAAATGATCGGCAACGGGACGAGTTCTCCCAGAAACGGACAATTGTTTCTTCTGAAATCGTTGTGTGAAACGAGTCGTTCGCAAGAAACGGTTTTTTGGCTCCAGAAACGAAAACGGCCGTAAATAACAGCGGTTTTCGTTCAGTCTCCGTTTCTACTACTTCTTCTCCCGGAAACGCCAGCTTTCGTCACGTTTCTGGTAACATAGACATTAAGTACTTGTCGTGAATAAAAACCAGCAAGACACCATATCTCATAAATGCTATCTTTTTATATCTTATATCTTAGGATCACAACACATTAATTCAAATGGGTCTGAGCAAGATGGGATAATGCGATGCATGAATTTAAGTTTAATTCATCTATGTTTTTTTTGCTTTTGGTGCCATCTCTACAATCATTCGCTGTATACTCAATTTTTCTTCTTCTTCACTTGAATTTCGCAAGCTTAGCTCTGAAGTTCCAAACCCGATATATGACTTTCCAATAGAGCAACTTTTAATATACCCACGTCTTCCAAGCACTCTTCTTAGGCTTAGATTTTCCTTTGTTTGAGTAATAAATTTTCTCGTTCATTTTTTAACTGTTGCTTCTGAAGCTTTGAAGTTGCTTCTTTATCAGATTCAACTCTTCTTGTTTTAAGCAAGGGTAGCATATCCTTTGTAGTCATTAACTGGACATTTTGGCTGGATTCTTCTTTCCCATCTCTCTAGATAGATGAACAAAGGTCTTTCCATGTGTTAATGGCAAAACTAACACTGCTCAATGTCTCATCAAGTTTAAAATTAGAAAACTGTCTTTGCCATTGCAGCTATGATTCTTGCAACTTTGGTAACAGGTCTGTTTCCAGTGTCTCACGGATTCTAATTCATCCAAAATGATATCGAGGCTACAAGAAGTAAGAAAATTCTCTATGTCAGAAATATCAAAATTCTTTACTTGGTCTAAGATGCCATTGCCCATAGGGAAACCCAGGAAAACAATATTCTGTGCTATGTTAAGTAATTTTTAGGAACTAAAGGTTTTATCTAATCATGGAGTGCATTGTTCAAAACCTGGATGACTTCTACAATCCCTCGTAACATCTTTCTAGTTTTTCCAAATTGAAGAATAAGCTGCTCAACTGATACTACAGGGCATTTCTTTACAGATCCATCTTTTGTAATAGGAAAAATCCTTGCGTTTTGGTTTGTATTGTCACCTTCACCTGTGCATGTGCACCTCAATTTAATCTCTTCTTCAACAAAATCGGGTCTTTTCATATTTTCCTATGATAAACTCTGATACCAGTTGAAATTTAATCTCCGCACCAGCAAAAAGCAATTTCTACTTACCCGACTTGCCACCCCAAAATAGTATCCAACTGATGTTCCAATTGCTCAAACCTGTTTATTTGAGCAAGAATCTCCTCGGCTCCAATATGCTCCCTATCTTCAGATGTTGAGTCTGGCATATATCGAGCCTTGTGAAATCAAGGTCATATATGCCTAGTGAAATCAAGGTCATACTTTTTGGACATTTGCTCCGACGCAGACCCAAGTGCACTGGCATTAACCTTTTTGAATTTAGTTCTAGGATACCCCTTTTGCCGGTTTATAATTAGCAGTGAGAAAAGCATATCTGTGATACGCTTCAACAAATAACAATGTTTGTTTGGGTATTGCCAGACCTTCAGGAGGGGCCATACTGATATACCTTCATATATCGAATAAAACTACAGTACTGAGGTAAAACCTGGAGAAAATTCTGAAAGAATTGCTCTTCTAATTCATTAAACTTTGATTGGATGTTGCACTTCCAACTTTCCCTGCGGCGAACTTGGATAGAATTCTGCAAGTCTATATAACTCTGGAACTCTGACAATGCAGAATGCTTTAAAAGAGAAATAAATTCATCATTATCGAGCCTAGTGAAATCAAGGTCATACTTTTTGGACATTTGCTCTGACGCAAAACCAAGTGAATTGGCATTAACCTTTTTGAATTTAGTTCTAGGATACCTTTTTTGCCGGTTTATAATTAGCAGTGATAAAAGCATATCTGTGATATCCTTCAACAAATAGCAATGTTTGTTTGGGTATTGACAGACCTTCAGGAGGGGTCGTACTGATATACCTTCCTATGTTACGTTGAACCCAGAAGAAACCCTGTCCTCATTTCCAGAATTTTGGACATGACTTGTGTTGAGCCTCTGAGTTCGTCTCAATCTATTAGAAGCAGCAGTGATACCATTATTGATTAAATTTTAAGTAAAGTTTATTTCAGTGATGAAATTATTTCAAAAGAACTTTGTTTTCCCAAATTTATTTCAGAAAGGACCATTGAAAGCCTTAGAATTTATATTTATCTTATAAACCTGTATATATCAGAAAAAATCAATGGCCAGAAGTTGACTTGGCCTTGTGAAGCACATTAACATGTTGAGCACTATATTTTGACAGCTGTTTTCATTATTCAAGATAAATGTAAATGATTGCACAAGTCAAAGCAACCTATCATGCTCTAATGGTTATGTGCCAAATGGCATGTCTTAAACATAAGCTACAACATAGACGTCTCAAGTAATCCTTGAATTTCATCAGTCCTCAGCATATTCCCCTACTCAAAAGATACTTGATTGGAAAACTGAAGAGGAAAATAACAATAAAATAAAACCTTCCATAGATGAAGAGAAAATAATTCAGCAGTGAACGGAGATAAAAGGCACAAGGCATCAAATGAGCCCTTGTTGAAGATGACAAAGATAACAATATTTACAGAAAGGATGACTTAGTGACAATGGCACATACTCTCAAAGTGCAAGAGCTTCAAAATGGGCTTGCTAAGCATGGCCTTGATACTACTGGATGGGAGTCTGATTTGGTAGTAAGACTCGATAAAGCTATTATGGATGAACTGAAGTCAAATTGTGGCAACATATCCAGTATCCACTGACCATTTAGAGTCGGCAGTGAATAGGAAAAGAAACAACATGCCCTCAACCAAACAATATAGAGATGGAGACATTACAGATGTCTCTTGTGTTAAGGAAAAGGATGGGCCCACAAACATTTGCTCCCAATATGGAGACAACGTTATGTAGAATATTAGAAATGTAAAGATGATGCTAAAAAAATACAAATTCAGTGACTGTTGAAAAGAGAAAAAAATCAATCTCAGAGAAAACATCTACACTCAAAGACGATAATATGAGATAGATTAATCCAAAAGAAAGAAAGACATAGATAACAATGCTATGACTGTTGATGAGTGCAGGAGCTTTCTACTCGTGGACATTCAACTTCTGGTACAAAGAAGGTTCTTGTTGAAAGGCTTGGTGCAATGATGAAGGACAGTCTTGAACTGTCAAAATAGACAAACAAAATGAACAAGGTAATGGCGAAATTGGTCGAGCTAAATCGTAAGACTATTTTGTTAGACAATATGTTCATCATTAGTACTATTTTGATTAAGGTCTGTCAACGATTGAATTAAGGTTAGTGTCTCAAGGATGTTTGCTGCGATGATGGTCTTGAACTTACTTGGGATAGATAACAGTGAAGTTTTTTCTTGATCTATCAAAATCTAGCAAACCATCTGACATTCTTTGGAACAGAGTATGAATGCATCTGATCAGAAAGCCATCAACTTTGCTATGGTACAGTTCAATTAAACCTAAAAGCATCCACTTGAAATAGTTTATGAGAAATATAGCATCAACTTCGCTATGGTACAGTTCAATTAAACCTAAAAGCATCCACTTGAAATAGTTTATGAGAAATATAGCATCAACTTCGCTATGGTACAGTTCAAATTAAACCTAAAAGCATCCACTTGAAATAGTTTATGAGAAATATAGCACAGTATATACTATATAGTATAAACATCAAACTTCCAAATATATCCATTGCCACTGATGCAATGAAGCACCCTGCCGAAAGTTTCCCAAAATCCTTGAGACTATTTACACAATAATCTCACTTGGGCACCTATTGCTTAGCTACCGGATCTAAACAGTTACAACAAGCTGAATAGTACCGAATCTAACAATAATATTTCTAAAATGGCATTTTAGGATTCAACTATCAATCCATGTGAACATGCCAAACCAGAACATACAAGAGAAAATACAAGCTATGCTATTGCACATAAACATAAATGAAACCCTGCAATCCATATCAGAAGAACAAACCAACCTATTCCATTAGTTTAATATAAGAAATACAGAGCTTCGCACAAGGAGTGCCACTGAGAATTTTATTCATCTTCCACTCTACTACACTGTCTGTCCAAAGCTACAACTACTTACTAATGAAAAGTGTACAAGATACATTTTACGTGCATAGACAAACATTTACTTATGTCTCAAATGATCATACTTAGATGATTTTTTTAAGTCCAACAATGCACATTGGTTTTCCATGGAATGCTGATTGAATTCAGAGGGACGATTGCATTGATGATTATTAGTGTTTACTTGTTGCTTGAAGAGTGTTTGATTACTGTCTTATAGTATGGAAAATCAACATGAGGATGTTTTGACTTGTAGCCCCATTCTCATCTATTTTGGCACTTAGGAGTTACATTGCTGGATATATGTCCAATCACAACCCAAAATTTTCATTAACCATTTGCCAAGTTTACAACTATGTTCAGTTCTAAGTTTTGCATGGGTATGTATAAGGATACAGTATCCAATATAGATACAACATTTTTTTATTAAGTTTGGATACAATATGGCTATAATAGGACATACACATATACACATACATACATCCCAAAGACGATGACTTGATCATGCAGTTGCAACAACATGTGCTTATGCTTACTACTTTTGTACTCCTCAAGGTAGTCTTTAATGTTTTAATGGCTTTCTAATAGTTAGCCTTGTGTTATGAGCCTAACCAACAATTTTCTATTAAAACAGAAAGAAACTCATAATCAAAACCTGAAATGAAGATGTTTGTAATCTTGAACTAAATGGTGAGAAACATTAGTATTTTAACAGTGGTAACAATAGTAAATCAACACTACAACATCATTTTCACCACTAACAGTAAAGATTCAACACTAATAAATAAGAGTTTGACAACATATTTTAGAGAACCATGACAGCATATTTTCAGATTTCAACAACCATAGCAATAGATGAATACCAAAGGTGTAGCACACAAAACCCACAAAATATCATATAATCCAGTAAATTAGTACATACCGGTAAATATTCAAAGATGGGGTCGCCAACTCAGGCCCATATGTAAGCTTATTTTCTGAGGAACAGAAAGATATGTGATTGCTAGTGCAGATGAGTGTGTGGATCTAAATTACTAAATTTGATATATCTCATGTTTACAGCTGATTTAGCTCGCAGATCTGATTTTTGTTACTACTGTGTTGATTTAATAAACTATTGTGCTGCTGTTGAGATGAGTCAGCATGCTAATTTGATTTTTCAGCACTAATTCATATTCTGTGTAATGCTAGGCTGGTGTTGATCTGAGTTAGCATGCTAATCTCATTTTTTTCAGATCTATTTTGGTGCTGAACTAATTAAGTTTATATATCTGATTTTCAGGCTACATTTTATTGGATCTAATATCTGACTGCTGTTGGAATGATCTAACCTTTTGATGTGAGGTGTCTACACTCGTTAATATTTCCTACAACATCTTGATGTTTGAACGTTTAAAGTATTGGTAGGTGGTTTGGAAGGCATTAGATTTGAAAATGAATATTTCATACAAATCTGTCAGGATGGTTGAGTGATCTCAGTTCTAAACCTTGGGCATAGTTTGGACATTTGGATCCTGAAAACTGAGCTGCCCACACAGGCTCTGTCCTTTCAAGAGAACTTGATTATAAATCTCCCCAGCTACTACTCAATCTCAATCTTCCAACATTTCAGAATATGTGAATATTAAAGAAATACAAGTAATGACAATGCATAACCCAAACTTCATAGTTCTCAGTAGCAGAAATTCTAAAACAATGGAGACATACTCGTTCCTTTCAACTTCTTAAACTCCTTAGTAGTTTGGAAGAGATACAAGCTCTCCATGATGAAAACTAGTTCCAAGTCCATGAACATACAAGGAGAAAAGGTGGACACCTACTAAATGGGAAGCTGTAATTGAGTGCTGAGCCAAACCAGCCCAGAATTAAAAAAAGTAACGAAAAAATTTAAAAACAATTAAAAGTAGCCAGCCTAGGGCACATGACCATAATCAATGTAATACATGATCATGCTCAAATGCATGTCCTATGTCTGAATGGTGTTTATCTCTCACAGGTGTTGGGCGCAATTCTTAGGACAAAGAATGTATGCCTAATTGACTAAATAGTGACCTTAGTAACCTACTCGACTAGCTTGACAACATTGTCAGAGACGTAATACAATATGTTAGTAGTACTAATGATAAATAAAATGTCGAGGGTCATTCATCTATACTCTAAATGATTGTTAATGGCCTTTATTTGTTATCAATTAGGTATAGGTGAGGAGACATTGGAGGAAGCCATTTATCCCTTGTCAATGCAGGGGAGGCATATGCTCCACCCACTACGATCTCCCATCCTTACAATTTTAGTTACTAAAACCAACAACTCCCAATAACATGTTTTGTCTCCTCTAAAGGGAAGAACAACATAAAATAACATATAAGAAGCCCATGCAAGGTTGCAGAGATCCCTAATATCTCATTCCTTTCTGGATTCCAAAATTTGTATGGAATGTTGTGTAGTTAAACCCCCCACTTAGCACACTTGATTTTTGGCTTTGGCAATAGCCACATGATTATTATTCATCATACCAAGAGTTATATCTAAATATAATGAAATGGAACTCTCATCTATATAATATTGAGGTGTTTGTTTTTTTGACACCGAAAAAGAGAAGAAGAGTCTTCAAAACCC
The DNA here is from genome assembly GCA_001517045.1 of Pseudotsuga menziesii. Classification (NCBI taxonomy): domain Eukaryota; kingdom Viridiplantae; phylum Streptophyta; class Pinopsida; order Pinales; family Pinaceae; genus Pseudotsuga; species Pseudotsuga menziesii. Next base: position 248,861 of record LPNX010032779.1, read on the forward strand.
AAGAATTGGTTTAATAAGCATGTCCAGACGCCCAAGGGTTTGAGCCTAGGATCTAATTCCATATGTAATACTCATAAACCAATATTAAGGGGTATATTTCCATATAAGAATAATATGCATTTTCTTTACAGATAAATTCACAATAATAGAAATTTGCAACAATAACAATAAATTTGAGTAGAATAGGAAAATAAGAGGAAGACATACTTGAGCTTGAGTTTAGACTTATAGTTGTGCTATTGAAGTAAGCAGGTTGACCATACTAGCAACAACACCAAAATCCACATGTGGAGGGACCATTCTCCTCTCAACTACAACCCCTTAGTCCAATATCGAGAGCCCCTGATTCCTCAATCAATATAACTATGCCCGCCTAAAATATTGCACCAACGTCTCCTCACCACCAACTGAAAATCCCCTCATCCTCCTCTATAATGTTTCGTTTTTTATAAATAGGGAATTGACCGAGGACCTTTAATACCGGGAGCACATTAGGACAATTATTCAGTCATCAATATAGTAAAGAGGGCCATCAGAGTTATTATCATAAAGCATGCAGGCCTTATTTCTTCAATATTAAAGTCAACTTGAAATTAGAATTGCATGCATGTAAAAGTGAGCATAAACCCTAAAAGTGACATGCAAACCCTAAAAGTGCATAAGGATCTATTTAAGAAGGGTTATGGGACTAAAGCATCTATCTATTGTTATTGTTGATTGATTTTGGAGTTTCGAGCAGCAACACAGCGTGCAACCGCGACAGTTGGGGTTGGAGACGGTGTCTTTAGCTAGCGAGGGTTCGACAGTGAGATATCTGCCCTAGTCTCTTATTGGGATAGATCATCCAGGTTTATCCATTGCATCCATCATATACTACATTATTTGGAGATCCAACACATTCTGAAGGGTTATTAGTAGATCCACGTTTTGCAGCATGAAGTAGCAGGGAAAACACAGAAGGATTCACTAGGACCACAAAACCCAGTCTTTCCTCCACATATCAGCTTCCTCTTTCTTAGTAGGCCTATCCTACAGTATGCAATGATTATCAGCCATCAGTTTGTTCACCTGGAGCAACTATTAGCCAAACAGATCAGTTGGGGGCGTGAGCAGCAGAACTTCCAATCAATTCGCTAGGGCACTTAGAGGTATCCAAACCTCTGCATGTGCCAGTCTATCTCTCTGGCATTAGCAGACGGACAAGCTCAGAAATTTTCAGCCCGAACTGACCTCTCCTCGTACAAAAAACGTCACCTTCATTCTGGAGGGTGCTTACGGTACTGCAGGGCGGTAACACCGGAGGAAAAGAGCATTATTAGACCACCCATCCAGATCCTTATGCATACAACGATCTCTGGAGTCATTATCAGCCAGAATATCAGTGGTAAGTGTTAATTTCTCTCTGCAAAAGCCTAACCCTAATTCAACTATATTTTAGGGAAATTTTTGCATGGCAAATTTGCATGCACAATTATTTTGCAAAGTTGTATGAGATTGAGGGTGGGATTCAACACTATCATAGAACATTAGAGAATATCACCATTTGGGATATTACATCCTCAACCCTTAGTCATGCCTCGTACATCAACTCACTAGTAAACCACACATTTTCCCTTGGGAAAAAGAGCTCTATGAAGTCCTCCCTCCCCCTTATAAATCGTTTTCCCTTATTATTAAAAATAAGTTTTAATTTACATCGATGATACTTGGCATTCGTGCACTAATCCACTTTTAGCTTAATGTAACCCCCAAATTAATACTAAGTATGCACCTAATTTAATTTAATTTTTATTAATATTTGTACTTATAATTATACTTTATTCATTATATGTGGCAGTACACTAACCCTAAGAAGCCCTTTAATCCATCTCCTATAACTTGTAACCTATGACACACTTAACCTTGAACTCTAATTCCAAAAATTTATGACCCCCAACCTCTATAATGCCTAACTAATAAAATCCCAACACCTATATTCGTTGTATACATTAACCCCCAATCCTTAACCTTAATAACCTATATAATCCTTCATTCTTATAGTATAAATAACCCTTATAATCCTAACACCTACAACCAATAAATTTCTAAGTCATTTAGCACCTAAAAGCCATAACTAAAACCCATGTAACCTCTATAATCCTTAAGCATGATTCTTATAACCTTGAATTCCTAACCCATATAACCCCTAACATAAATTTTAGCCTCTAACCATTATTCTTAATCCATCCCTATTATAACCATGAATTCTTAATCTTTATAACCCCTAACCCTTGATTTTATAACACGAACGATGTAGTCTAAAACCTTTATAACAACAATCTTATAAAGCCAATATTATCATGTGGAACTCGTACCCCTCTACGATCCCTCACCCTTATAACCATGAACCCCTATAACTCATATTATCCCTAACACTTACACATGTCCCTAACCCAAATAAATCCTATCTAACCCACATGGCCATATAAACACTCACCCACACAACTTGTACAACCATTAGAACTCATATATCCCACAATACATATAATCCCTAGCCCTGAATACATAACGAGTTTAATACTTAAATTGTATAACCCTAAACTCTTGCTCCTATAACAACCCACCCATATAATTCTTAACAATATAATCATAAACCCTAATAATTATATCCATATATCCTTAGACCTAATAATAATGAAATATAATTACACTTATTACCCTTAAACCTTATCACGACTAACCATAATAACACCTAAACCCTTGCTCAACTCTTAACCATATAACTCTAAAAACCTTTAACCACTATCCCTATACCCCTCACTATTATTCCCTTCTCCCCAAAACCAACAACCTGTGTCTGACCTTATAACTTCTTACCTTTGAAACTTCAAATAATTATAACCACCCACTAATTATCCTTAAATATCCTTATATCACGTATATCTCCTCATATTTAACCCCTATAATGATTGCATATAATTCCCATATGCCTTATTCCTTAGCCCTACACCCTAACTTTATAACCCATTATGTTAATGACCATTATAACATGAACTTCATATGATTTTAACCCTTGTAACCGTTGACACCCATATCAACAACTCATATCCATATAATCCCTCATATATACAATTTACATTATAATCATCACACCCAATAAAAAATGTATCCACTAATCGAATGACATATACCCCTTACAACCATTAAGCCATACAATTGTTATAACCCCTAACAAATATAACCAACCTCTCTATCAGAAAAATTATATGATGTTTAAATTGACACTTAATTATCAATCTGGGATTCGTAAGCTTCGAGGTACAACCACTGTATGTGTGGGGTCAAAGCTTAAACTAGTCTAATCTAAAGATGGAAACACCCCTAAATGCAGTAAACAAAACAAGAAAACTAGGATAGCTCAACACCTAAGGAAGAAACGTCTTATGGAGCGACCATATCTCATGAGTTAGGTCATTAATCTATCCATTGGTGATAGCGCAAAAGTTGAATTTGACGTACAAAAAATCAATTATAAAAATGCAAAATATAGAAATTAAACTAGATTACATAATTTGAACTAACTTTAAAAACTAATTACAAATAACACATGTCAAACTAATTACAATTTCTAAATTATAAATTAATTACAAGTTACAAACTAATATTCAATTACAAACTAAATCAACATCTATGAATGAAAAATAAATACTAATTTAAATGCATTTACAAAGTAATTTTATAAATAAAATTCTACAAATTGTAAATCAAATTTTAATAAAACTCTACAAACTACAAACCAAACATTACAAATTAATTAAGATAAGTTACATACTACATTAACTAAACTAATTAACTAAACTAATAAATTACTAACTAAATTACAAACCATTATTAACAAGTTCACATATTACCCCAAAGCATATAAACTAAATTCCTTATTTTAATTCAATCTTCCTAAATAAATTAAAAATCAACCAAATTTATGATGAGTTTGAATATTAAACGGATAAATGAATTCAAATAGTTATGTTGGGATAGAACTTTATATAAATGTTTTGAAGCTACGGGTGAGATCATTAATTGTTTGCAGATCAGATCCGAATGTTTTTGTTATTTCTGACAGAGCTTTAAAGCTAAATTCTTCATGACAAACTGAATTCCGCCAAACTCAACTTCTATTATGTATACCATTGCAATCATTAATCATCCAAAATTCATTTAACAGAGGTCGATTCCAGGAAATATTTCAATCCTATATGCTGAATTCAAAACAAAGGCTGTATTAGATAATCAAAGACCAAATTTAAATGAAAAGATCTTCTACATGCATCATACTAACTTATATAAGTAAAACATTAAAGAAATTAACAGAGCACACTTCAAACTACACCTGCACTAAGTTCTGCTTTAAAACCTGCATTCAAACAATTAATTTGGAATAATATGAAAGAAATCTGCAATCCACAGGATGGGCAATTCTTGGGAATTCACACAAACAATATCTACACAGAACTTGCTTTCCAAAAACCAATTCTTTACTGAAGAGAAAATTGAGTTACAATACGATTCAAAATTTCGGCCTAAAAAAAATATCCTCCTTTCTAATTGCCAAATGATGGATTTATATAGTATTTACATGATATGGGAATCCAACGAGTTGGTTTCCACAAATTCATTTCAATTTTCTAAAACTAAAAACAATCCAACAATTTGGCTAGACTCTTGGAACTATTAAGCTAGGTGTCAATTTGATTCCCAGGTTGGTGTGCTGGCTTCAAACTACGGTTGGGCTCCTGAATTGTATACTGGATTCCTTAATGCCTCCTTCATGTGAAGTGTGTGATTTATATTGAAACATGCCTGAACGGTCGAACTCGTTATATTAGAACTTGCCACCATTCAATTTGATCTGAGATAAGTTCCTAGTGTTGCATTTGTTCCCACCAGAAGGATGATCCATTGTTGTGGGTTATAATCCTTCTTCGCGTAAATTACATAATAACATATACCTGAACAATATATATAATTAGAAGCCATTTGTCGAAATCCAAAATGCATGTGAACGTGTATACTCGACATTTGTTATGCATACTCAACATTATATTCTATTTGTTTTATGTGTAACAAATTAAAATGTGTCACTGGCATTTTTTTATTTTATATATTTTAAATATTAAAAATTGTCATGGTAATATAACCTATGGCATTTTTTCAACTATATATATGTGTGGGGTGGGGAGTGTTTCTTTTTAATAAAAATAATAGTCATGTTATTGCATGTATTTTAAAATAAATTAATATATTGAATCTTATGTGTTTTATGGATAACATATTTTATGAGATGATTGCCATGGTTACAAACCATTAGTTAATGAATATTATATATGGATAACAATTAATGGATTAATATAAGTAGATGATAAGTAATGGATTAAACAATGGTGATATTTTTTTTATGTTGGTAATTGATTAGCATGGTTAAAATATTTTTAATTAGTTCTATGTTTTAAATGATTTAAAATTACAATCAGTTAGTGAACCAAAGCTTCAACGTTAATTCATGATTTTGATTTGCCATATGCAGATATATAGGATCAAAAAGAGACAAAGGTAAATTTGTTCGTCAAAAGGGGTAAGCCAAACAATAAACCAATAAGAAACATGCGATCAAACCCAGTGCAGAACTCAGGACTGAAAGAAGAGCCGGATGGAATATCAGAATGCTTATCATTTGCGCAATATTCCATTTAATACATAAAAAATAATCAATTAGGCTTATTTTACGTTTGATAGTTTTAATTAAATAAAATAAAGTAAATGATAGCTTCATTAAACATAGATGTACTAAATTATGGGTGCATGAGCTAGGAAAGTAGTGAAAATGAAATGAAAATGGACAATTTTCAGAGCCCAACATCCCCCCAAACCGAAGATATGGCACATCCTCGAGCCATCAATAAGTTGAGACTGGGTTGTATTCTTTTATGTCAACACCTCCGGATCAACAACACTCAACAAGAAATTTCAAGAAGTCATCATTATTTTTAAAGAAAACTTAGAACCTTTTAGAAAAAGAAGTATTTATGATATGACCACAACAACATCTTAATAATTCATGTTCTTCAATACATGTAACTTCACCAATTGATCACAGTTTATGCCCACTAAGACCATAGATAATTAATGAAATGGAATTTTCATCATGTCCCTAGATAGAAAGCATGAGGGTATAGATGGTTTGAAAAGCTCATAGGAAACAAGTTAGCCCTAACCCATTTTTCAAAGACTGATTGTCATCCAAGGAATAAGGATACAGTTCACATTTTGAGTTTGTTAGTTTCTACAGTGACGGGTCCCACTTATAGGATAGTGGGTGATTCCATGAAGGTGGGTAACACTTTTTGTCCAAATTTGGCGATGAAAACCTGATTTTTTACTCGTGTGCTAGATAAAAGCCCTCGAAACGCTTATATTCCATGTGAATTTCAACTTGTAGTAAAAAAACAAATTGTAGAATATTGTGTTGGCTTCCCAAATATATATTTTTTAAATTATTCCAATGTCATTTAATGTGTGAAATTTTGCATTTAATGAATGTCTGACCTTAAAAATTTGAAGAAGTTAATAAGTGGCTCGTGTCTAACCCCAATAATTCAATCTTATATATATATATATATATATATATATATATATATATGAGCATGATCTACACAAAATGCACTATGGTCTGCATATTTTTTTATTAATTTATTTCGCAATATACAATTATTTATTATTTTTCAAAAGTGACCACATATGATTTCAGTATCATTTTATACACGTGTGTCCATCCCAAATTTTTTTCACTATTTTCAAAAATTGAAAAACCAAAGATACCCTTTTGGAGAGGACATGTCGATGTGTGGGTTGTGCATTTTTAAGATATTTTTGGATGTGTATTTTTTACCCTACGGATTTTTCTTTGAGCTGCTTCGAAGTTGTTATCAGGTTTTCTAAGTGTAAGTTTTAGAACTAATTAAAAAAAAACCCATATGAATTCCAAAACGCATGCATGATACCTCAATGGATAGAGGATTCAGTGATGAATCTATCGGTATGAACTCCGCTCAGCTGTGTGCCATGAATGGCAGGGTTTACACCCCTAGAAGACACAAAGAAACATTGATTTTCTTGTAAGAGAGCCAATTCTTTGTTTTTTAGGCTCTCGATCGAGGTATTAACATCTCTCAATCGAGGTTTTTAAATAAGCTCGATCAAGGGTTTATTAAACCCTCGATCGAGCTGTCGTTAAAACCTCTTTTATAATTTTTTTGCACAAGGACCCCGATCCCGGTCTTAAAACCTTGATCGAGCTACCATTAAAACCTCTTTTATAATTTTTTTTGCATAAGGACATCGATCATGGTCTTAAAACCTAGATCGAGGTTTTCTTAAAACCTAGATCGAGGTCTTAAAACCTAGATCGTGGTTTTCTTAAAACCTAGATCGAGGTTTTTATAAACCCTTGATCGAGGTTTTAACCCCTCGATCAAGGTTTTAACACCTCCATCGAGGGTTTAAACAAACCTTGATCGAGTGTTTGTTAAACCCTCGATCGAGGGTTTAAAAATTGTTCGATCGGGGTACTTTTTTATGTTTTTTCCGTAAGTGCCTTGCCAGAAAGTGTAACCTAGCTCCATGGATGCACCCTAGTAATATCCTAGATATAATTTGAATTAGACAACATGGTCTAAGTTCAACTTACAACTATTCTCTAATGACAAATGAATGACTGGCTTAACCATGTCTATGTGCACTCAGGGTCTTCGTTTAATTGAGCCATGTGCATAAAAATATGTTTACTATGTCTCTTTTACTCAGCATCGCCCTGCTGCTAGTGAGCCTTTTCAGTACCCCGACAGGTTTATCTTGGTACCATACAAGCATAGTCCCACTACCAGCGAGCCTGTTCAGTTCTTTGGTGGATTTGATTTGCATTTACCGAACTTCCTTATTTATTATTTTACTTAGCATGGACTCGTTGCTAGCAGGCCTGTTCAGTAACTCAGCGGGTTTTCTTCATAACTATATAATTATTCTAAAAGATATTAGAGTATGTGGAAGTCAGTTGGTACTATAAGATATTAAGTTTGCTAAGTACATAAACCAATTAAATCTAACCCATGAGTAACATTATTTACAATATCCTAAAGTTATAGTTCATGCGAAAAGAGAATGACCTAAAGTTGTCCTCTAGTCCCTAAGTCTATCCTTTTTCATTTAAAATTTTAATAGTGTTCCTCCATATGTAGAAATGCCACTTACTCTCATGCTACCACTTAATAAAATACTTAAATAACAAGCTTTGATGATGAATCTAGGACATATAAGTGACCGGTAAGATTGAGATAGACCTTAAAATTATGGTAAATTCCCATGATATTTAAAGTCGGCATTGAGAAAATATTATAATGAATAGTTAGAAATATGCATGTATGAGAATAAATAAGGATAATTGTTTTGGTTTATTCATTAGCATTATCCTCTTCATAGTTCCTTTTATTGAAAAATAAAACAAAAAGTGAAATTGCATTAATCTTTAGGCTAAACATGCAACTTTTTTAGTTATATACATATTTGCCTATCCTAAAGAAAGAAAACATTTTTTATTCAAGTATATGAGCCCTTCCAATGTAACCAAGTGCGAAGTAAGATGAAAAATATACCTTTATCCACATGTGAGAAGGTTATTGCAGTGATTACCTGAATGTGGAATACCAACCAACTTACTTGTTTCTACATCAGAAGGTGTCGAAGGAAGGAATGGTATTGTGGTTGTGTTATGTCTTCGAACCAATGCTCGATGTAATCTTGATAGTCACCTTCCTTTCTCAAGCCATGCATGTCCTTTTCTTCTGAATGTTCAATTTCTTGAGTGCATGAAGGATTCATCGATATATATGTGGAGCACTCTTCAATTTCAGGTCTCTCTCCATCGAATGTAGTCTCCAAGTTTCCGGTTTCCTTGGTAGATTGGAAAGGAGAGTCAGTTTGTAGCTCATGGGACTGTGTTTCTTCTATTATTTATGGAGAGATAGACAAATTCTTGACTTCTGTCAAGATATGTTCTTCTTGAGAAGAAGAAATTGAGATCCTAGCTGTTGCCAGGATTTGAGAGAGTTCTCTCATACTAATAAGCACCTTTGAATCTATGTCATCGGTTGGTAGGTTTTTCCTCACACATGGGTTAGTGGCTAGGGTTCTTACAACACCTAAATAGATAGATATACATTTTAATGATTTGAATACAAAAATTACCTACAAAAATACATTCCTAAAACAAATTTGCGCAAACCGAAAAAAAAACTATATCTTAGGTACTAATTGTGAATTTGTAAAACACATCACACCTACAAGAACTAAAACAAACTTGCGATAAATAGATTAAACTCACACCATCATAAAAGTAAACATGCTGTAGGAAGGGTGAATCCGCGGACTTGGGTAACACTTTTTGGCAAGCGCATTTCGGTAAAAACAGAAAAACGCACCTCGGTCAAGGGCTTGTTAAACCCTCGACCGAGGTTTTATCAAGCCCTCGACCGAGGTTTTGTTCAGCCCTCGACCGAGGTATTTAAATACCTCGGTCGAGGTTTTTGTTCGGTCGAGGGCTTTACAAACCCTCGGTCGAGGGCTTTACAAACCCTCGGTCGAGGTTTCGTTAAGACCTCGACCGAGGTATTTAAATACCTCGGTCGAGGTTCATACCTCGGTCGAGGGCTTAAGAAAATAGACTTAGCCCACATTCAAACAAATGAAAAATTTTCTGTGCCTTGCAGAGGTGTACACCCTGCCATGCCTAGCACATAACTGAGCAGAGTTGATACCGATAAATTCACGAACGAATCTTCTATCCATTGAGGTATCATACACGTATTTTGGCATTCATATGAAATTTATTTTTTAATTACTTCTAAAACTTATACTTAGAAAACCACACTGCAACTTCGAAGCAGCTCAAAGAAAAATCCGCAGAGTTAAAAATACACAGCCAAAAAATTCTTAAAAATGCACACATCACATATCGACGTGTCCTCTTCAAAAGGGTATCTTTGGTTTTTCAATTTTTGAAAAAATAGAAAAAATTGCTTTACGTGGACAAATATGTGTTTAAAATGATGCTGAAATCGAATGTGGTCACTTTCGAAAAATAATAAATAATTGCATAATGCGAAAAAATTAACAAAAAAATATGCACATCACACTGCATTTTATGTAGATCATGCTCATATATATATATTTTTTAAATTATTAATGCAAGATTGAATTACTCTACGTGGACACGAGCCACTTATTAGCTTCTTCAAATTTTTAAGGTCACACAGTTCATTAAATGAAAAAGTTCACACATTAAATGACATCAGAATATTTAAAAAAAAATATCACTATGAAGCCAACATAATATTCTACAATTTGTTTTTTTACTGCAAGTCAAAATTCACATGGCATATATGCGTTTTGAGGGCTTCTATCTAGCACATGAGTAAAAAATCAGGTTTTCATCACCAAATTTGGCCAAAAAGTGTTACCCATCTTCATGGAATCACCCGGAAACTAGATTGCGAGAAAGTACACAAACTCAAACTTGCATACAAAAAAACACACTTGCAAAAAAAAGAAGAAGAAGCAAACTTGCAAAATAAATTGCGGAAAATTAAACACTCTGACTAAAAAACTATAAAAAATAAATAAACAAATGAATGGAAAAGAAATAACACTCTTTTGAAAAAGGAACAACAAGGCTTTGGGGCGACCCACTAAAGTGGATGTGTCACATTGTTACACCACGAAAATTTAGTAGTGAAGTCGTCTTTGCGTCTTATCGTTTATCCTCCCCCTTGTTGTGTAATGTAAAAGCAACCTATCTACCTACACTTCAACCCCTTTAGCACCTCCACGACAATGACGCCAAAAATATCGGCAAAAATATATGATGTTTAAATTAACACTTAATTATCAATCTAGGATTCGTAAGCTTCGAGGTACAAGCACTGTATGTGCGGTGTCAAAGCTTAAACTAGTCTAATCTAAAGCTGGAAACACCCCTAAATGCAATAAACAAAACAAGAAAACTAGGATAGTTCAACACCTAAGGAAGAAACATCTTATGTAGTGACCATATCTCACAAGTTAGGTCATTAATATATCCATCGGTGATAGTGCAAAAGTTTAATTTGGCATACGAAAAATCAATTATAAAAATGTAAAATACAGAAATTAAACTAGATTACAAAATTCAAACTAACTTGAAAAACTAATTACAGATAACAAATGCCAGACTAATTACAGTTTCTAAATTACAAATTAATTACAAGTTACAAACTAATTTTCAATTACAAACTAAATCAATGTCTACGAATTTAAAAAATACTAATTTAAATGCATTTACAAATTATTTTTATAAATCAAATACTACAAATTGTAAATCAAATTTTAATAAAACTCTACAAATTACAAACCAAACTTTACAAATTAATTAAGAAAAGTTACAAACTACATTAGCTAAACTAATTAACTAAACTAATAAATTACAAACTGATATACAAATTAAAGTTCAAATCAAACTATTTTAAATTGTCAACTAAGAAACTACACTAAATTCTACTTTATCACCTGCTTTATTATTTAAAGTAAATTCCTGAAACATTCAACCTAAACTTATGCGATTAAGTTCGTAAATTATTTTATGAAACATAAATTAAAGTCTTGTAGCTACGTTCCTATCCTAAAACATATTACCCTAAAGCATATAAACTAAATTCCTTATTTTAATTCATTCTTCCTAAATAAACTGGAAATCAACCAAAATTATGATGGGCTTGAATATTAAACGGATAAATGAATTCAAATAATTATGTTGGGATGGAACTTTTTATAAATGTTTTGGAGCTATGGATGAGATGATTAATTGTTTGGAGATACGAATGTTTTTGTTATTTCTGACAGAGCTTTAAAGCTAAATTCGTCATGCCAAACTGAATTTCGCCAAACTCAACTTTTGTTATATATACCATTCCATTCATTAGTCATCCAAAATTCATTTAATAGACGTCGCTTCCAGGAAATCTTTCAATCCTATACACTAAATTTAAAATGAAGGTTGTATTAGAGAATCAAAGACCAAATTTACATGAAAAGATCTTCTACATGCATCATACTAACTTAAATAAGTAAAACGTTAAAGAAATGAATAGAGAACACTTCCAAATACATCTGCACTAAATTCTGCATTAAAACCTGTATTCAAATATGCATTCAAACCCGTGTTCAAACAATTAATTCAGAATAATATGAAAACGAAATTACAAATGAAAGAAAACTACAATCCACGGGATGGCCAATTCCCGGGAGTTCACACAAACAATACGTACACAGAACTTGCTTTCTGGAAACCAATTCTTTACCAAAACAGAAAATTGAGTTACAATATGAATCAGAATTTTGCCACCCAAAAAATATCCTCCTCCTTTCTAATTGCCAAATGCTGGAATTGTATAGCATTTATATGATCTAGGACTCCAAGGAGTTGGTTTCCACAAATTCAATCAAATTTTCTAAAAATAAAAACAATCCAACAATTTGGCTAGATTCCTGGAACTGTTAGGCTAGGTGTCAATTTGATTCCCAGAATAGTTGAATGGATTGCTGAATTGATTGTTGGTTGGTGTGCTGGCTTCAAACTGTGGCTGGGTTTTGAATTGTATGCTGGATTCCTTAATGCCTCCTTCACGTGAAGTGTGCGATTTGTATTGAAACATGCTTGAATTGTCTAACTCGTTATATTAAAACTTGCCACCCTTCAATCTGATCCGAGATAAGGTCCTAGTGTTGTGTTCATTCCCACTAGAAGGATGATCCTTTGCTGTGGGTTGTAATCCTTCTTCACGTGAATTACATGATAACATATACCTGCATAAAAAACAATATATATAATTAGAAGCCATTTGTTAAAATCCAAAATGCATGTGAAAGCCAAAAACATTTGTTATGCATAGTCAACATTATATTCTATTTGTTTTATGCATAACAAAGTAAAATGCGTGAGTTGCATTTTTTTTATTTTATATATTTTAAATATTAAATAATTGTCATGGTAACATAACCTAGGGCATTTTTCGAACTATATTCCATTATTATATATATATATATANGAGGTGATTGCCATAGTTACAAAGTCATTAGAGGAAATTTCAACTCAAAATGGGTCGAGATCGTAAGGAAAATTAATAAAATAATAAAACAATATTTATTAATTTTGGAGGAAGAAAAGAAAAAAACTACTTTTTTGTTTATATTTTCGACATATCTTCCCGTGTTTTTACTCAAATTTCAATCGGGAGAGCTCGTTGAATTTCATCATATTTTTTCAGGTATTTCTTGCTTTTTGGGGTAGCAAGGCCCTTCAAAAATATGCCGAGTGGGTACTCGTTCGATGCGGAATTTGATTCCGCATTCAACGAGCTCTCCCGATCAAAATTTGAGTAAAAACACAGGGAGATATGTGGAAAACATGAACAAAAAAAGTAGTTTTTATGATATCTATCCTCAAATTTATATTAAAAAATTGTTTAAGACCTATATGGTATTTCAAATTTAAAGCAATTTCATTGGCTAACACATGACGACATGGAATTTGAATTAGTGTTGAAAGCCCCATTTTGAGTTGAAATTTCCTCTAATGACTAGTTAATGAATACTATATATGGATAACAATTATTGGATTAATATATGTAGATGATAAGTAATGGATGGAATATTTTTAATTAGTTCTCTGTTTTTAAATATTAGCATGTTTAAAATATTTTTAATTAGTTCTATGTTTTGAATGATTTAAAATTACAATCAGTTAGTGAACCAAAGCTTCAACGTTAATTCATGTTTTTGATTTGCCATATGCAGATATACAAGATCATTAAAAGACAAAGGTGAACATTAGAAGAAATTTCAACTCAAAATCGGCCTCCTAAAAAAAATTAATAAAATAATAGTTAAAATAATAAAATAATATTTATTAATTTTGGAGGAAGAAAATAAAAAAAGACTTCTTTGTTTATATTTTCGACATATTTCCCCATGTTTTTAACTCAATTTTCGATCGGGAGAGCACGTTAGATGTCATCATCACATTTTTTTAGGTATTTCTTGTTTTTGGGGTAGTCGGGTCAGTCAAAAGTATGCCGAGTGGGTACTTGTTGGTTGTGGAAGTTAATTCCGCATCCAATGAACTCTCCCAATCGAAGTTTGAGTAAAAACACAGAGAGATATGTCGAAAATACTAACAAAAAGTTATTTTTTTTTTATACCTATCTCCAAATTTATATAAAAAAATTGTTTAAGACCTATATGGTATTTCAAATTTAAATCAATTTCATTCGCTAACACATGATGACATGGAATTTGAATTAGAGTTAAAAGGCCCATTTTGAGTTGAAATTTCCTCTAATGTTTGTTCATCAAAAGGGGTAACCCAAACAATAAACCAATAAGAAACATGCGATCAAACCCAGTGCGGAACTCAGGATCAAAAGAAGGGCTAGATGGAATATCAGAATGCTTATCATTTGCACAATATTCCATTTAATACATAAAAAATAATCAATTAGCCTTCTTTTACGTTTGATAGTTTTAATTTAATATAATAAAATAAAGGATAGATTTATTAAACATAGATGTACTAAATTATGGGTGCATGAGCTAGGAAATTAGCGAAAATGAAGTCATGAAAATGCACAATTTTTAGAGCCCAACACTCTCCTACCACTAACACATAGTACTTATCAACAATAACTCCTTAGGGTAACTTGTAATCCATAACACCCATAAGCATAATGATCCTTAGTAACCCTAATCATAAAAAAATGTAACCCAACCTCTATATACCCTATTTTCCTTAACCCTTGTAACTCATATGATCTCTAAGTTCGATATCTACAAGTCATTCAATCCATAATCCAATAATTATTACAAGAACTAACCCTTATAAACATTAACATATACATCCCCAACCCTTAAAATATAAATGTAATATTCTTAAATAAATCATGTGTAAGTCTCTACACAAACCATTATCTATCAACATTAATCTCTTCACACACAACATCGAATCCTTAAACCTCATCATGTTAACCATGATCCTAACCCTAAATAAAATAAATGTCAATTGTTATCCATTATCCCTAAACCTTAATCCTTAATCTTTCACCCAAAATGCTAAACATCTACACTCTAAACCTTAATCCTTAATATTTCACCCAAAATGATAAACATCTACACTCTAAACCTTAATCTAGACAACCCTTAATTTTAACTTGCAAGCATTAAATTAAATCCTTATCCCATAACCCTCAAATCTCAACCCTCATTTATAACTACTAACATCAACCATTAACCCTATTCCTTAAGCTTTAATCACAACTCTCATCTATGTTTTGTAACTCTCAACCCTAAAACCTTAATTTCAAATAATCACTCTTAAGCTAAACAACATTAACTTTAATGCTACCATCAACCCATGCATTATAACCCCTCAACCCTCACCCATAAAACATATAACAAATTACCTTTAGAACCCTTATAACTCCAAACACTTAACCCCTAGAGTTCATATAAACTCTAACCAATAAAATACCTAACCCCTAATATTAAATCCTTCACCCATGATTTCTATCATATATTACTCCTTTAATTATTATGCGCTAATATTATAATTATTATAACTTCTAGTTTTTATAAATGCTAATCTTTATAAACACTTACCCATATAACCATTAATTTTGCACACCTTGATCAATACCAACCCCAACTCTTATAACCTGAAACCCCTAACTATTAATTCCAATCCCATAAAATCACTAGCACCTACTCTTAAATATTTATCTTAAGCCTTAGCTCTTATAACAATAAGTCCTTATAACCGGTTATCCATTATAACCCTTTACACCTAAGCATTAGTAACCCTTGAGTCTAACCCTTATGACCCCTTACTACCATAATGCATACAACTTGTAATCATTGTAATCTCTAGATATAAACTATCCAACCCTATAACTCTCAAAAGGTAACCCTTAAATCCCTCAACCTCTATAAACACTAACCTCTTACTGCTATAACCCATAAACCTTATAATTTATTAATTGACCTCTAGCCCTTATAAATTTTTTAAATGAAAAATATAACCCATATTACCCCTAAGCCTTTGTCTTAAGCCCTAACTCTTGTAATGCTAAGCCCTTATAATTGGTTATCCACTAAAACCCTTTATGACTAACCATTATAGTATTAATATCCCCTAAGTATAACCCTTATAACCCCTTACCTCTATAGTGCATACAACTTGTAATCATTATAATCTCTAAATCTAAACTCATTTCATTGATCCTTATAGACACTAACCTATAACAACTAGAACCCATAATCCTTATAATTTCTTAATTAACCTCTAACCCTTACAACTTTTTAAATGACTAATATAGTCAATATAATGATAATGATCCATCCCAAAGGACATTGAACCCAACAAGGAAAACCTGAAGTGTCAAAAGGAAATAAGAAGGAAAGCCATTTCAACAAGCCTTGCCTCATCGATCAATTAGATAATGTTACATTCCAAATGCTATTATTTTCTTGATTTATTTTTAACAAAAGAAATTCTGGAATCATTCATGACAAGTGTTACTTGTCTTGCAGCGATGATTATAGTCTTAGTGCAATATTTTTAGCTACATATATCAATTAATTCATTTTCATTTAAAGATGTACATTGTTCTTACTACTTCATCAAACACATTCAACCATTACATTTGTACACAATGTATCCTTTCTTACCAAGATCTCATTAGCCTCTTTTAAAGAATGTTACAACAAATTTAAAAGGAATGGTGATCCCTTCTATATGTCCAATTACATAAGTTTCCCTTAACAAAACAAAAGTGGAATAAATTTCAACTTGACATACCAATAATTGAATATATTGACATGATATAAGACTTTTAAAAACAATTTTAATACAAATACACGACTTTGTTCCTTAACATGCAATAGTCATGTTAAGGGAAACATCTCTCATCACACATATGTATGCAAGTCTCCTATTGATAGATTTTGTCAAACACTAGGATGCAATATTTTATACAAGTAATTAACTTACAATTACCTAAAGAAAATTGGATATAACATATTCAGAAGGGTTTCCTTTCGATATAGACATAGAAATATAGTTGAAGGTATAGTTAAATACCTCCTTACAATTGCAGTTGGGATTGGCCTCCACTCAACAGATCACTTCCTTCTTTCCACTGCTCCCCTCCTCTAGGGTCTTCTAGAGATCGACAAAGGATGACACTGCTTCTGACCATAGACCACCTCTATGTCCTCCCAACCCCATCGATGTTGCTAGTATTGACCCCATCCCAACACTCAGTTGTATGCATCCAAATCACAACAATAGGCTCCCCACTCCCGATGTCGAAACACTACCCATTATAGCTCCCCTTCTAGTTCTTATAGCTCTTTCAGACATATTACTATTTCAAGTTTTCCTCATTCGGCTTCGGATATTAGGAGAGACACTTCCAATGTGTACCATGACATACTCGCTATTTTTGGATCATAGATCCCAGATCCAGTCTCCTTGTATATTTCTTTCCCTATTTAGACAATGCGTCACAAACTAGGAGTTTACATATATCCCATAAGCCATAAATGAAAATGTTGTTGATGATGACTACTATGTACAACATGGGTCAACGCAAATGCATTATCCCTCTATGTTAGGAGTTAACAAGGCCAAAATTACATGATGGGATAGTTTCAAGTCCCATCGATGAATAGAGTGAGAGAGGGTCCATCTTGTAAAGAATAAACTTTAGATAGTTCTTCACCTTCCCTATATCCAATAACAAATAGGGATGTTGACTGTTGGTTTGATGCCCTCTTGGATGATATGCCTGCTTCTTGATTTTGTTCTCTCTTGAGATGACAAAAATAGATAGATTGTAATTCATATTTTGACTCCATCATTATGTAAATACCCCCCAATATGTTCTAATTTCAACAAATGATAGATCTTTCTAGATTGAATACAACCTAGTTTTAGTCTCCAAACAATTGAAGATATCTAACACATTGCTCCAATACAAAAAACATCAAGATTGTTAAAAAACTAAACTCTACTATGTTGTCCATAATAACATCAAAAATAATTTATATGAATTTCATAAAAGTAGAATTCCGTCTACTCACTAACACCTAGATTATATCGCTAACACCTAAATTACATAAGATAACACCACCAAAAAAACCAAAAGGTTTGTCCTTTCCCACCACTAAATTTGAAATTACACTTACATTCTCATGCTTCTTTACTTGGCCATAGTAACTTAAATATATACTATTATATATTTATAAACTAAACCAACAAAAAGACACACACACACACACACACACACACACACACATATACATAAAAGAAACCATCAAGATTAAAAAACAAAAATATGCATTTTAGAAGCCATAAATTTTAAGATAAGGGTTTTAGTGCCACAACAAGCCATCAAAATAAAAAAAACAAAAGGTTTTAGTGCAATAAAATTTTTGAAAGTTTGAAAACATGTTATGGCACATGAATGGGGGTTTTGATCCAGCCTTCCAACCACTGCATGTGGAATAGAGAGTGAAGAGGTCCAAGAGAGGCAAGAATAGGCTATGCAGGGGCTTCTGTAGCGGAGGCATCCAAATCATCTTATTGAAAGAGGTACATTAGAGCATGCTTGGAAAGAAATTGCTGAAACCCGATACAACTTTTAGTACTGTAGATGATATTTTGGAAGTTGAACCTACAAAATGGATAGCTAACAATACATGTTCAAATTTGAAGCTTGGATTCATGGTTCTCTGCGTGTTCTAGTAGTATTGTATATAACTAAGTTTGGGCCAGATCTTCATGCTGCTTTGTGTTTTCCTTGTTAAAAAATATTGTGCCCTGTATCCTCTGGTGATTAGGGATGGGGTGTTGTCGCATCCCTCTACAGTCTTGGTTTCTTGGTTCAGCGAGGGCCGATAGTGGTGTACCTCTTGTTGACATTCTCATCCTAGAGATTTATTGCTCTTGCTGGTAGGTTATTCACGCTTCCCCTATTCTTTTTTCATCGAAAATGGTGTTCTTGTCCTGTTGATGCAGTATGATTGTTATCATTTTCACTATGTTCCGGTTTCACATTTCTAGTTGTTTTCATTAGTTTTGATAATCAATAAAAACATTAGAGGAAATTTGGGGTCTAAAATGGGCCTTATAAGAAAACGTGCCAAAATAAGTTTTTGTGAGTTGGAATTCAAGAACCAATAGAATTTCAATAAAATAAGTCAACCATAATGGTTGAATTGACATATTTGTCATTAAAAAAAACTACTTTTTTGTTCGTATTTCGACATATCTCCCTGTGGTTTTACTCAAATTTTGATCGGGAGAGCTCGTTGGATGCGGAATTTGATTCCGCATCCAACGAGTACCCGCACTGCATACTTTTGACAGACCCTGCTACCCCAAAAACAAGAAATACCTGGAAAAACGTGATGATGATGTCATCATCACATTTTTCAGGTATTTCTTGGTTTTGGCGTAGTGGGGTCCGTCAAAAGTATGCAGTGCGGGTACTCGTTGGATGCGGAATCAAATTCCGCATCCAACGAGCTCTCCCGATTGAAATTTGAGTAAAAACACAGGGAGATATGTTGAAAATACGAACACAAAAAATAATTTTTTTCTTTCTTCCTCCAAAATTAATCAATATTATTTTATTATTTTAACTATTATTTTATTATTTTCCTTAGGAGGCCCTTTTTAGACCCCAAAATTCCTCTAATGTCATTCATTGCATTTGTTTTATTATAGTGCATAGCATTCCACGAAAAACATCCTCTTGAATCCTGTCTATTGGATATCAAATACATATGAATTTATATTAAAACAACCTCTACCTATTCTTGAATTCTAAATCTAACTGAACTCTAAAAATAGAAACAATTACAACTGATTTGCTTCATTTCAGGAAGTGGGCTGCTGAAAAATAGGCTTCAAAGAACCACCTGCATATCTCAAATGGTGATAGTTGTGTGAAATATGAGAGAGGTTTTTGTATTTGACCATGTTCGCAATAAAACCCATGTATTCATTTTCTCAGATGCTCCTCAAGATCCTTTGAATCAGATTTTGAAGTTGATGACTCAGACTATAAACTGAAATTCTGGAAATTTCCCTATGAATATTACTTAAATTCTCCCAAAATATAATACCTGTGTAACAACTAAGAGAGGTTTTTGAATATTGTCCCATGCTGAAGTAAAGCCTCTCTCAGGTTATGAAAATGAATATTTATTTGGTGAAAAAAACTCTTTGAACTTAATGACTAAAATAGTGATTTTCATTAAAAATATGCTCTATTGCTACAATTGATATTTGATACTTTGTTTGTTGTTCTTGATGTTGAATATGGAACACTTACTGATGATGGTATTATGATTGTATAATATCCTTGAATGTTCTTTCAAGTTTATTTGTAAATTGGCTTTTGCACTCTGTCTTAATCTTAGAAATCCTTGAAATATTTTGACTGGTACTTTTAATGTATGTACTAAGTGTTATTTAAATGAGATTTATTGACCAATACATTACTTCTCCTTCTCTTTATACATATCTTTATATATCCAACGATGCCATCAAAGGGGACATAGATAATCTATTCTAGAACATGGGTGCATTAAAAGATGTGAATCTAGCTAGTAATCATTTGTGCGAGAGCATTCGTCCATTGGAATTTTATCTTGTAGTATATTATTCTCAATTTTTGTTTAAATTTTTGGATGCAATATAAATCCTGGCATCAAGAAATGTAAATATTATTGTATCTTTCTTTGCAAATCTAACTATAAAAATTTCATAAAATGTAGGTAGTTTGTCCATCTGCATAATAGAAGAATCTCTATGATCAAGTTGTCATTCCAATAGTAAATGAAGTATATTTAGTTTGTTGCAACCAATTAGAAGACCACTTGCTCAGATAAACGTGGCCTTATCAAATCTTAGTTGTTTGAGGAATACTTGTGCAATTTAACATTTCAAAAGATCAAATTATGCTACCATTCCTTTAGATAGTGGCCTTATGTATGTCAACAAAGCTAGAGAATGAGATAAAAGAGTTTATCTAGTTTGATTTCAGAAAAATAAAATATAGGAAGGGAAGAGACACGAATCCCTTTTCCTTTGCCATGGCCCATGCCTTTGGAATCCTTGACATGTGCTAACACTTCTAATAAATCATTGGTCTCACCTGCTCCATTTTTAATCATTGTTGGGCATTTCCTCTTAGCTTGAGACAATCCATTGTCTTTTGACAATGTTGATAGAGACCCCTTGATAAATTGTTTTATCCCTAAAGTACTTGATGTGTAAGTATTCTTGGGCCATCCCATGAAGCTTATTTTGGGGTAGATCCTTGCAATGAATAAATATTTTGACATGAATCTATTCCTCAAATAACATTTGAAGGTCAATCCCCTTAATACTATTTATAGTTTCAAATATGATATGGCCAACTTTAATTTTCATCCTCTGTTTCCAACATCAACATAGTTATCAAAAAGTGGTTGAGTAACTTTAGGGGAAGCAGAGTGATTACTTGAATTTGATGCACTGCGAGACTTTGACTTGTTTGATTTTGTTTGACAGTAATATTCTCAGAATACTCTTTTTTAGTAGGCACCTTCTCATTCCTGGGAAAGGCACTAAATTTGTTCTCCTCTCTATTATTTTTGTAGTATTTCAAATGTCGATCATAGTTATATGTGCAGCAATGGGCTCTTCCAAATACGATGGATCTGGAATCAAGTGAAGAAGGAAAAATAAGCTCTGAGTGAAAATTGATTCGAGGGACACTTAGTGGGGATACAGAAGCAATAATTGCCAAGGACACTTAGTGGGGATACAGAAGCAACAATTTCTAAGGACACTTTTGAAGGAATGCTAGAGATGTTGTCAAGGATGGAGGAAAGTATTGGCAGTGCATCGTGTCATGCTATTGACTGTGCAAAATATAACCTTGATGGTGAGGTAAGCTTGATATTTGTTATTTTCCAGTATGGTAAACAAGCATCTCATTTTATTTTTTCTTACTGTGGATTTTTTACTTTTAGAAAATTAATGATGAAAATTGTCAAGGATTAGAGTGAAGAATGAATATCTTGCATGTGGATCATTTCTGCATTCATAGCGACTTATGAGAATCCTATACATTGGGTATTTTTCCCTACATTTATTTGTCAATGTATTTTTAGTTAGAACTTGAAACCTCTTACATATGGATGTGGATACTATATCAAAATACCAAACTAGTGTCTTCAGCAAGATGCACAGTATCCCCTTCCATTCTCTACTACCCAATGGTCTCTTATTGGCCATGGGATTTACCTATCCTCCCTGGAATTGATTGCCTTGGATTGATTGTCTGTGCAATCATATTTTTTACACAATCATACTTTATTTATATTTATATTTGCATCCCTATCTTTTGCACATGTGAACACCAAAATAAAGATGTGAGACCATGGTTGGATAGACAGATCACCAAAGAACATCCGTATGCCTTTGGATTAATTTGTTGGCTTAAGGACAATAGTTGGTGTGTGTTAGACCCTATAATTCCAAACCACAAACACATCCTCTGGCGTGCATTTCCAAACCACCTCTTCAATTCCTATTTTTAACAATTGGACACATTTTCATAGTTTATCTTTGGTGGCCATTATGATTTTTCTCATTTTGACAAATGTATTCCTTGCACATGTGATCACCAAAAAGAAAACTAAAATCATGGATAGGTAGATAGATATCCAAGGAACATACCCATGTCATGTGATGATTTTTGGGCACAGGAACAACAAGTGGCAGGAATTTCTAAACGACCTTTTATTACTGGTTTTAACACTTGGACAACTGTGCCATTTTCAAGGTGAATTTTTTATTTCACCAAAACCTTGAACCAATGTCACCAGATGATGTAGAATATCTCACTAAGCACAACAAAACTCATTTCACTTTAGAATATTCTTCCTCTGACCTAGGCGTGCATTTTAGTGAACTTGGTGTAGAAAACTCATGAACCCTTGTTTTGACAGATCCATAACTTTCTCCACAAACACTCTTAATAAAAATTGAGACCATGGTTAGATATCCAGGTAAACAAGTTACAACCTTACAGGATGGGGCATGCATTTTTCTTAAGATATGAATTATGGTGGTCATTTTCCCAAGGAAATTTTGACTAATTTTACAAAAAAGACTTGTTTTGGCAGACCCATAGGCTTTTTCTTCAGACACGTTTTTTGAGAAATGAATCCATGGTTAGATAGGTACTTCAACAAGATATGATATGGCAGGTCAAGGCGGGCATTTACTTTTACCTATGAATTATGGTGGACATTTTCATAAGGCAATTACTTTAGGGCAATTTTTCATCACTTTGTCAAATTTTCATCACTTAGTCATATTTTTTACACAGTCATACTTTATTTTTCTTTAAATTTGCAGCCCTGTATTTTGCACTTGTGAACACTAGAATAAAGGTGTGAGACCATGGATGGATAGCCAGATCACCAAAGAACATCCCCATACCTTTGGATTAATTTGTTGGCTTAAGGACAACAGTTGGTGGGCATTTGAAAATAGCCTTCTGTAACTGGTTTTAACACTCGGGCAAATTTCATTTATTTTTACTAGGCAAACATTTTTTTCTCCAACTTGGAAAATCCATATCTCACATGTGTGTCCACCAGATTACGAGATGATATTATGGATCTATGGACAGATCATCAGAGAAGAGATTCATATTTTTTAATAGATTTATTGGCACATAGAGAGCCTCCGGCGGGCATTTCAAAATGTTTTTTCAGACAATTTTTTTTTCAATTTGAAAAATTTATATTTCACACATGTGATCTTTATTACGGATACTGAACCCTAGGATAGATAGAAAAGTTACCAGATAACAGACCTACACCTTTGGATTAAATTATCTACACAACCACATATTATGGCGTGCATTTCCAAACCACCTCTTCAATTCCTGTTTTTAACACTTGGAAACATTTTCATAGTTTCTTTGGTGGCCATTATGATTTTTCTCATTTTGACAGATGAATTCCTTGCACATGTGATCACCAAAAAGAAAAATAAAACCGTGTATAGGTATAAATATATCCAAGGAACAGACCCATGTCATCTTCTGAATTTGTGGGCACAGGAACAACATGTGGCGGGCATTTCTAAATGACCTATTATTACTGGTTTTAACACTTGGACAATTGTGCCATTTTCAAGGTGAATTTTTTATTTCACCAAAACCTTAAACCAATGTCACTAGATGATGTAGAATATCTCACTAAGAAAAACACAACTCATTTCACCTTCAGAATATTCTTCCTCTGACACAGGCGTGCATTTTAGTGAACTTTGTGTGAAAAACTACCTGAACCCCTGTTTTGAAAAATCCATAATTTTTCCGCAAACACTCTTAAGAAAAAATGAGACCATGGTTATTAATCCAGGTAAACAGGATACAACCTAACTGGATGGGGCATGCATTTTTATTAAGCTATGAAATATGGTGGTCATTTTCCCCAGGCAATTTTGACTAATTTTCCGAAAAATACTTGTTTTGGTAGACCCATATCTTTTTCTTCAAGCACTTTTTAAGAGAAATGAAACCATGGTTAGATAAGTACTTCAACAAGCTATGACATGGAAGGTCAAGTCGGGCATTTACTTTTACCTATGAATCACTAGTACAAAAGCGTGGATTTTTCCACGGAGGTTTTCCACGTTTCTTACTTTTTGGTGTAAAATCCGATGTAATAGGAACGAGGCGTCGCTGTATCCACACCTAGCCATCGTTGTATCCACGCCTGGACTCTTAGACGTCTCTGTATCCACGCCTAAACTCTTGGACGTCGCTGTATCCACGCTTGACCGTCTCTATAGAGACGACACCGTCTTTTGTTGACTTTTTACAATGGTCAAGGCCAATAGAGTAATAAAAAACATGAATGAGGGGTGTGGCTAATACTTAATGATCGGACGGGATTTTCGAAGCTATACTAATTCATATTGGTTATTCTATACCACTTATGGTTATAAGAACTTATAAGAACGTTTTTTTTAATAATAATATTATAATGAAGCTTATCACAATGCTACAAGGTTTTCCTTTTTAATTTAAGTATTACAGTGAAGTAAAAAAAGAACTCTTCAACTAAAAGTTGAGAACGAGAGTATGTGTCCCACTTAAACCCACCCTTTACACAAGACACTATGCACCCTTGAAACTCACCCTTTACACAAGACAATGTGCATCGTTTACCTAAGACATTAAACCCACCCTTTACACAAGACACTATGCACCCTTTACATAAGACACTATGTATAGAATGAGAGTATGTGTCCCACTTTTACACGAGACACTATGCACCCTTTACACAAGACACTATGCAAGGAGACACATTTTTGTAAAAGGTTTGCCTTTGGTGGGAAGTATCAATACCAGTTAATCATCAAAACCAAGAAACGTTAGAAATATGTTTGGATCATGATTATCTATCTAAGGGCACTTTGCATGAAGCTAAAGTATTATTTAATTGTTGGATAGCGATGGAAAATTGTTTGAGACTTAAAGAACTTGAGCAAATATGCAAGTGATCATCATGGGGGTAGATGAGAGTAGAGAACAAGAAAATGTTATATAGGCCAAGGCCATAAAATAGTTTTGAGTCTAATGCAGGAAATGGGAAGAGAATATCCATATCCAAAGAATATGTCTTGAGTTGTAGAGGACACTAAATAATTTATATGCAATAAAATAGAGGAGTGTCATTAAGAGGTCTTCCAATCCTGTTACTCATCTCCTACAAGATCACAAGTGGAGGAATCACAACAACCTAGAGCTAAAATGACATCCAAACCTTAAGAGGGACATGAGGGAGTCTCATCTGTCTTCTCTCTTGTGGGTGTGTATTCAAGGATGCCATTGGCTTTAAATGGGGCAGAGAAAGATGTTGTATTTAGCTTGATGGGGGGGGGGAATGATGAATATGGAAGATAGGGGGTAGGAATTGCAATGCTTGGTCAAATCATACAACAACATATTGAGGAAAATCACAAATATGATGGTGCTCTTCATGTTTAGATAATTGAGGGCCTTCATTCACCAAACACTAGGACGTAAAAGTCAATTTTCCTAGCGAGAGGTGAAGAAGCTTGACTCGATCTCAAACAAAGCATAAATAATATCAAGACAATGCTTTATTAATAATAGTGTTCCAAAATCTCACATTATTACCAATGTACATTCAGCGGAAGCACCAAGTCAACAAATTCGAAAGGACGATTTAGATTCTCCACAACCCACAAACCACACTTAGGTAGCTCCATTCATCTCGAAGTAATGTGGTCATATTGGTGATCAATGTCCTCTTTTGGTTAGTGTTACCCAAATGTAAAGGTATATACATGATTTTAGTTAGTTATTGGGAAATAATTAGTATGAAGGCTATCTTTTTGGCATAGAAAATGAAAATTGAGATAGTTATTTTGTGTAGTGGTGATAAGAATCCCTGTAGTATATAATCTAGCCATAACAAGTTTAAATCACATGAAGAGCTTAGGTTTGAATATCTATTATAATTTTTTATTTATCTATTTATGGAAAAGTTTAACTAGTTCAAAGGGGATACCATGAATTCAATAAATATCTAAATATAGCCATGGGTAAAGTCACAAGCTCACGGATGATCATGCTTCTCATTTTTTAGACTTGTGGAGTTAAAGGAGGTGTTGCTTCAATAAGCTCTTTCATGATGAATTTCCTACCTCCACAATTGCACACCGACTATAGGACATTATTTTTTGACATTAAAATTTATTGGAATCCTTTTGTTGTCAAACAACAAGAAAAAAACCTAGAAATGAAAAATATATATTTGCAAGCATTATGACCACATAAATTTTCAAATCGAAGCAAATAAACTACACAAACAAGACAACACACAATAATGTACTTTTATTGACTTATCATATTACTAGATTATACAATGTACCACCATGGACAATTATAGAGACTTAAGATGTTTCTAAGATACACAAATATAC
>LPNX010032842.1:0-43876 GCA_001517045.1 Pseudotsuga menziesii
GAACCTAGAGAAAATTTCTGAATTGTTACATGGACTCTTTTTCAAATTCAATTCTCTATTATAGTCACCTTGAGGCTATCTATTCATTCTGCAATAAAAAAAATCCTGGAGAAAATTTCTGAATTGTTACATGGACTTTTTTTCAAATTCAATTCTCTATTTACAGTCACCTTGAGGCTATCAATTCATTCTGCAATAAAAGAACCTAGAGAAAATTTCTGAATGGTTACAGAGCCGAGAGAAAAGTTCTGTGGGTTACAAGAGATTTCATGACAGATAGCATTCACATATGAATAATGTTAACACTTTGAATTGGAAGAGTTTCAAAGTGAACCAGGGAGGGTACATTGTCACCTCCATGCAATCTGAAGATAAAGATCAAACTTTACCTGCCAAAAACTACTTCAGATCTGTGGTATAACTTGGTGTAAATTAAATATCAGACCTGGAATCTACATTAAATCAATTCTAGAGAGTGAATAATATGCAGATGTACATTTATATATATCAAATAACCTCGATTTCCATGCAAATCTCCGAAAAAGACCTCAAATATTTGCTAGAAAAGTGCATATCAGTGTGTAAAGAACCTTAAAAACAACGAAGTATAACTCTGAAAAATGATTTATGACCCTAGTGCCTTGAATTATGTGGGTTATGGAGTTGATATAGTTAATAATTGATTGAGCAGGTGATTCTTGAGGTCAAACAACTCAGAAAATTGAAGTAAAAGTAGTTGAACACACCAATAAGAGTATATGGATACCAAAAACAAGCAAGCAAGCGTCATGAATAGAACTCCATGGTCAGTGCCTCCTTTTGCCAAAAATAAGTGTGAAACCTGCTCAAAATAACCTCAAAGTGGAGCACTCTCCTCCTACTTAAATATAGATTTATGAATGAGTAACTGGATCAGGTTCAAACACTCTAGAAGTCTCCAAGTTATTGCTTCCTTTTGAAATTCTATCCAAGGTGCACTAATCTGAAGCTCTGAATGGATAAGGCTTTTTTTGATAAAAAGCCTGAGATCTCCTAGACATGTGCTCTCATCCTAAGTAATGCTAAAAAATGGAACTCGCTTGATGTGCAAGTTACTCCAAAATTCAATTCAAGGTAAGATGAGATCCACTAGGGTGGACTTCTTCATTGCATGTCTGAGTCAACTGTTTTCCCAAAACAGAGACCTAGGAGGCTTTTAAAACTAGTCCACTCCCATTCAATGCAAAAATAACACGTGTATGAAGTACATGTGGATAAGGTTCTAATCTTTGATTGTTTTCAAGTGTGCTCTGCAATTCGCATGATACACTCACTGGATTTTTCTTTTGGAACAAATGATGCAATCTCTTTAATGATTCTTAGCAGGACGCTGGATATGACTCTAAGCTTATTTTGCTGTTGTTTGGAAATTCATCATAGGAAACTGGAGAGTTTAAAATAAAGGTTCAAAATACCCTTCACTCATGGGAATATTTGGGGACCAAAGTTTACAAGATGATGAAATATTGATTAGTCCCTTTATATCTGCTAAAAATATTTCAGACTTGTAATGGTTAAGAATCAATGCCATTCCAAGAACGATACTCAAACTGCCACTTCTAAAATGACAGTGAGAAGAACTTCCAAATGAAATAGGGATGGAATACTTGCACAAACTTCTTGGATATTTTGACCCTGTGGATGTCCTTATAATAAGAATGTGAGCTACAAGAACAAGAGCATCATCAGTATAAGCAAACCTCCCATCCTCTATAGAATGCTGCTGCTGCTTCCTGTATCTTTCCTTAATTCCAATTCCCTTAATATAGTTGCTACTTCCTGTATCTTTCCTTCATGGTAAATCCTTTTGATGAAATCAACAAATGAGATATCAAGCTCTGGCCCAAACGAGATATCAGTCGCTCAGTGGCATTGCTTGAAAAAATACATTTCAATTCCTTAATATATTTGCAACCATTTGGGACACGAATGATATGATACTGCTCACATATTTGGCTTGTGGACTGTATATGGGGATTGTATTTAATGCCCCTTTTGGTCATTTTACTGAACAAAAAACTTCAATAATGATAGGCGACATTGGTTAAAGGCTTACTCAGGGATACGCTTACTAAGCAATCATCCATGTAATGGGTTATAATGATAAATTATATTGATTCTTTATTTCCTATTTCAGTTCATGATTATGGTGACTTTCTTTTTTCTTTTGTCCAAAACTGAAAAATGGTGTTTTGATTGCTTCACTAGTACGTAGATTTCTTAAAGATATTGCCTAGCCTATAATTTTTTCTGCAAGGTAATTCTCTTTGTTGCTTGGTAAGATAAACAGTGTTAACATTTCAATCATGGTAATATCTTGTGTTCTACAAATTCAAACCATTACATATGTTGCTTGGTAATGTGTGTGGCTTTCTTACTTTAATAATTTATATAGATATATGTAATTGCAGAGTCCAATCGATGAGTTGTTCAAAGGCTTGCAGATGTTTAGAACTATGCACAAACAAACCATTTCGCAAAGAGAAAAAAATCAAGATTGTGAAGGTATGGAACAATATGCTACTTGCTATTCAATTTTGTATTTCTATGCAACAGAGTAATGTAAATCTTGAAAGTTTGTCTTTTCTGGATCGACAAACCGAGGATTGCTGCAATGACAACATCCTCCTTCAGCATACCAACAGCGTGTCACTCATGATCATTTCATTTTCTGTCACCGGACCATCTTCTGTAGTTTAACTAATGGTATATAAGGAGGAGCTAATGAGTAAGAGACTGGATTGCATTAGCTATGCGTGAGATTGCATGGACTAATGCTTTTGTGCATGGCAGTGTGCTGGACTGTAGACCTCACTTCGAGACTCAACTACCGTAAACTGTCCTGGGAAACTATTCAGCAGGGATATTCCAGGGAACCCGAGTGAAGGATGGTATATCCTTCTGGGATATGGCATGCTTAATATCATAAAAAATAGAGATGGAAATCAGCAAACATAAGCACTTTTCTGAGTTACCATTCCTAGCCATGCTTATTGGACAAGTAATAACTAGGCTTCCCTCCATTCAAAAGTTCACAAAGTTGTTTTTCCAAGGGATTTTCAGTTGTTTTGGTAAATGAATTTCAGTTTTGCACCTTTTGGTCTCTCTTAATAGATCAAGGGTTAAGATGGATTTATGCTATACAATATTTTGGATTAGTCATATTGATGAATGAATGTGAATGCAAGTGATCAAACATCCTAGTCTTACTCCAAGCTCTTCTAAGAGATCTGGGCTGTTTACAATGTTCTTGGGAGAGCCAGCAGAATCACAGTGGAAGAATACAGAATCTCTGAATGTGGCTAGCAGCTTGGGGCCTCTGGCAAGTATGCATGCAGTGGGTCCTTGCTTCAATGCATGTGAGTCTATGATTGAAGGGCCAGATGGGCCAGAGTTATGCATCTCCTTTACTTTTTCTATGCCTGTGTACACCAGAGATCAAATGCACTCCTTTTCCACCTCTACTCTTGAATTGCTGTCCTCATAATATTCAAAATCTTGAAGAAGAAACCTCTGTCTCTTTGCCCAAAATAAGAAAAATAATGGCATAGGTACCTTGCCGAAGACCCTGGTTTGGTCTTTGAGGTTAAGGGAATTGTCCACAGCTAAATGGTTTCGAGTTCCAGTTTGATCAGAATTATCAATAATGGTTCCATTGGGTCATGTTCATGTCAATTCAAGTAATTGGCCCATCTGGCCCATCTTATGTCCTATTTCTGCTTCTGCTATCGTTGCTGATCGAGAGCTTATATAAAAATAAATATGTTTTTGGTTTAGTTGAGGACAATTTGCCATTTATTGTTTTGGCATGAAGAGTCTAAAACATCCCTAACATTACTCACATCAATATTGAGTTGACAAACAAAATAGCAAACAGCAAGGAAAATAAATCTTCTTTAGATGCTATAACAATGAAATATCTATAGGATTTATGGGTTTTTAGTGCTTTGAATGCCTCTTACACCATAAAAATAAGTCACTTTGATGGGATGATAATAAAAGGAGGCTTGTGCTTGTATGAAATATCTCTAGGTTTTATGGGTTTTTAGTGCTTTGAATGCCTTACATCATAAAAATAAGTCATTTTGAGGGGATGATAATAAAAGAAGGCTTGTGCTTGTGCTCCTATGAGCAAGCTTAAAGTAGAAAAGTACTAAATATGACATAAATTAAGAGGAGTATTTTGTTTAGCAAGAGATGTGTATAAGTTGATGATGCTACAATGATTAGACCCTTCCTCTTGTGTATTTTAACAAATGCTTTCATCTTAATAAATAGGTATTTAGGGATGAAAATCTATAATATCCAGATGCCCACTTTTGTTACTAAATTTACCACCCACAATATTTAAAAAAAATAAAAATACACAGGCATTGCTTAGAACTTCCTTTTGTATATGTTTGCCAACAACCGAATGATACAAAAGATTATGTTATGACAGTCCCAAACAGATGTGTATATGTGCCTAGTTGAAGTGACATTAATGAGGAAGAAGCTAGGCGTTAGGAGATTGTTTGAATAGAAGTGATGGGTAATAGCATCCCTGTCGCTATTCCTGGGGTTTGCATTTAAAAAAAAAAAACTTATACAAAGCGTGGATACAGCGACGACCAGGCGTGGATACAGAGACAGCAAGGCACGGATACAGAGACGGTAAGGCGTGGCTATAGCGACGTCTTATTCCTGGGTTTGCATTTAAAAAGAAAAACCTTATACAGAGCGTGGATACAATGACAGCCAGTCGTGGATACAGAGACGGCCAGGCGTGGATATAGAGACGACTTAGACATCTAACGAAATATAGAACATTGTCGCTCTTGCAATGCAAATTAGGGGTCGTCTCTATTGCGATGGAATTGTTTCCATGGAAAAAAAAAAAACTTAGACGTGGAAATATCCACGCTTTTCCGTGGATATTGCCATGTTTTTCCGTGGCAAAATTGATCACTTGTACTAGTGAATAGTGACAGCTCAATTGTCTTTGTTGCAATACCCACAATTTTTGTCATCCTTAGAACTTCATTCTGCATATTTGGATGAGTAGGTGATGGATTTACCATCAATGAAGAATTATAAGACAATCACAAACTGATGTTATTAGTTCTTAATCAAGTACCCACTAGATCAGTTTGACCAACTTCCATGATTGGATAGGACTAATCCATGATTGTAAAATTCAGCCAAAGAGATTTTTTTGAAGGTATTAAAAGGCCACTTTTTATCCGTTTTCTCCAATAAGAAGTGACAGTTTGTTCAAAAAATTGTTAGTAGCATAGTGTTAGAAATTTAAATGGCTAAAGAAGAACTGTACATCTAGGTAATAAAAAAAGTAGATAGTATTCTAGGAGTGAGCACCAAATATTCAATTCTCACAAGGCTTTTAAAACAAATATTAAATTTTCAAAGTAAACTAGAGAGCTCCTACTAGTATATATCTAATAGAAGTACCTAATACAAAAATGATTTTACATATCATGCTTTAGTGAAAAATATGCTGGCTATAGGCTCTTCTAGGTTATGCATGGACAGCCTGTATCCCTGGGTTCTCAAGCTCGATATCTTCAAACTGTTGTGAAACAATTTCATTTTATTTGGTATAAATATGTTGTAGTGGAACCCAAAGTCTGCCTATGATTTGATGATGTAGTCTAAGTGCATTTGATGAGATTTTTCAGTCCTGGATTTAAGGTTCAAGCACTCAGACTCTAAGGCTTGTATTTTCCTCCTTTGTTGCATGATTATATCCAGGATTTCCAAGTTCTGTGAGATGATGACATGCTCTTTTCTTTGTATAGTATTTTTCAGAGAAAGCATGGGAATCATGTTTTCATTGATGTAGTCCTGTCTCTGAAGGATTTTATTGATATCAAGAACATCCTGCTGAGTTCCCATGAAAACCTGGGAAACCTATGGCTTGTAATGCCTAAGAAGACTCAATTCGAAATAGGGGAGAACCCAATATCCATTCAGTCTGGTGAGATATGCAGTAG
Organism: Pseudotsuga menziesii; assembly: GCA_001517045.1. Classification (NCBI taxonomy): domain Eukaryota; kingdom Viridiplantae; phylum Streptophyta; class Pinopsida; order Pinales; family Pinaceae; genus Pseudotsuga; species Pseudotsuga menziesii. The sequence continues at coordinate 6,030 of LPNX010032842.1, forward strand.
CAGAGTCACCAGATTTTCTCCATAGAATGTCCTTAAATCCACTGTTGTCTAGGGTTCTAAGCACAGGACCACAATTGCTTGAGGTGGGTCAACTGAAGGCCAGAATTACCATTGAAATACCACCATCCAACTGTAATAACTGGAGTATGATTGTATGTAACGTAACATATAACAAAAATGCGCACCCTCAGTCTACAACCTTGGTATCAGAAAATTGCCTCATGGTGATGTCAAAATCACTCCAAAGACAGTTCAAAGGCTCAAATGCAGGACACAGCCACAAAGGAATGATACCAAGGGTAGAATTTACACCAAACAAAGAATGGCTAGTACTAAGCCCCAAACCAAGGATATAATACCACTGTCCAAAAAAATAGCATAGAACACTAAAACACACAAAATGTGCAACCTTGAACATAGAGATATGCCTCCTGATGATGACAGGTTCAAACCAACTTCTAAGATGACAATCCCAGGACTCAAATGGAATACACAGCAACATAATACACCCATAATTTTGAGGACTATTCCCCAACAGAACTCTAGTTTATAACGTCTCTTGAATTCTCAAAAATCTACCATTCCCATTTGAAATTCAACTGAAGACTTCATTGATGAGAACCTAACTATGCAAAACCAGTGTTGGCCTGCTCCAGTCGAGGTCAAAACACGATTCTCATTTTCCCACCTTTGATAACAAATATGGGTAGAGAGCATTCAAAACTGAATATTAGTGTTGGGAATGGCATGTGTGGTGCCATCGCACACTCATCTAGAGTATAAATGCACTATTAACTTTAGGCCCTAATCTTACAGAGGAAATCCTTCTTGATGTTGGAGTAGTCTGGAAACAAAAGTTTGACTTATGAACAAGTCACTTTCAAGGGAAAATCCTGTTTTGAGATTGGTCACCTAGCCACTTCTTGTCATAAGCGAGTTTTTGAGGCTACCCTTCAAATAAACTGATCAAGAATAAGAAGAAATGTAAGCCCACCTAGTGGAAACACCCAGTATTACATCATCATATAATTGGCTCAAAGCCCTTAGATAAAGAGAATGGAATGGTGTAGGAATATTCCCCAACAAAGGATAATCCAAGTTAGACTTAAGGAGGTTCAGCCTCTGCAAGTTAAAGATAATGCAGTTAACTCAAAGGGTGATAAAAGTCTCAATGGCAAGTTAAAGAAAGTAACTAAAGGGAAGCACTAATAAAGAAAGAATCCCAGTGCTTCACTTTAGAATATTTTACCATGTGGGTTCCATCATCTTCTTTTGGTACAATGGTCCCAACCTCTTCATTAAAAAGAAATTCAGTGGACAGAAACAAAAAGGATAACTTTTGTGTCAATATTTTGGATTTTCACTGTGTAATGCCTTAGAAATGATAACTTTCAGTAGTGAGATGACTCCGGGACAACAAAAGAGTCGAGATTAGGTAAGTAATATTAAGTATGTCAGTAAGAACACTTGGTATTGCCTTGCTGTAAGTTTTCTTTACCCATAAAGGCTGTCTAGGCCATTGTTTTCGTATGTTAGGTGGAAACCTTTTGTAAGCATTTAACACAATTTTTGCACAATATACACTATAGCTGGGATACCTGTAATCCCTTAAAAGAAATTCAGGATTCTGATTATATAGGATGGTAAATTTTTTCAGTAGTTAATATGATTTGTTTCTGTTTAAAAAAGGCTAAAGCCTAAAGCATCATCCTTTTTCTCTTCTTTTTTTTGTTTGCTCGAAACTCCCTTACTTCATGGGAGAGGATTTTTGTCTTGAGAAACCATGACCCAGGGGCATATATTCCTGTCAAAATCACCCCGGGATCACACCCATCTTGGACCACACCAGCCGTCAACTTGGCTTGATTTTGGGGTGTCTCCTCCCAACTAGTTCACCCCTAAGGGGAATTGAACCTAGGTCACCTTGCTGACAAGACCCACACCTTAACCAAATGAGCTAGGTGGGAATTGATATTCATCCTTCTGCTTGTCTCTATGATTTAGTGCATGCATTTTTCTTTGCCTTCTACTTTTCGCTGAGCAAGTTAAATTAGTTTGGGTCATCTGTCGTTAAATATGTCTTTGGTCAGTGCATTATTTTGTTAACATATGCTTGATATTTTTTATGGTAACGTACTAAGTTATTATTTGTTTTTCAAATGCATTTGTTTGGCCATCCTGGAGTGACATGCTTATACATATTGGAGCGTTTTTACTTGATTATGTCATGCTAATTTATGTCAGTGGATTTGGGAGCATTTTTCTGCATGCATAACCTGGTTCTATAGTGCAAATAATTTTGGTTAATTGAGTCTTATCTTATTTTACATATGGGAGTTTCAAGAGATGATTTGGCACTCTCCTATTTGCTGCACCTTACGTGCTAATTTATTTTACAGCCCTATTGACTACTTTGGTCATCTATTAACATTGATAAATATTCAATTTCAATTTCCATTCCTTTCAAAATCTCATCTAAATGGAGAACCTTTAACCAAGTTTGAATGTAAGTAGTCCAAAAGAGAATTTTGCATAATTTAGATAACTACTAAGCTTAACAAAGTGTAACTTTGATGGTAACGTACTAAGTTATTAGTTGATTTTCAAACGTGTTTGTTTGGCCATTTTGGAGTAACATGCTTATACATATTGGAGAGTTTTTACTTGATTGTGTCATGCTAATTTATGTTAGTGGATTTTGGAGTAGTTGGAATTTTCTGCATACATATAAACCTGGTTTTACAGTGTAAATAATTCTAGTTAATTGAGCCTTGTCTTAGTTTACATATGGCAGTTTCAGGAGATGATTTGGAACTCTCCTAGTTGCTACACCTTATGTGCTAATTTATTTTACAGTCCTGTTGACTCTCTGGTCATCTATTGACATTGATAAAATATTCAATTTCAATTTTCATTCCTTTCAAAGGATCATCTAAATGGAGAACCTTTAACCAAGTCTAAATGTAAGCAGTCCAAATGAGAATTTTGCATAATTTAGATAACTACTAAGCTTAACAAAGTGTAACTCCAGAAATTGTTACATAATCTTATTTGTTGGGGTAGTGAATGAGCAAAACAAATCTAAGAATAATGTATTTCAATTTGTTCAAGCAAGTATTTAGGTCAGTTGTTTCCAGTGATTTTTTTTAATCGGTTCATACATTTTTTTCCCTTTATGTAGACATTACAGTTGGTACAGAGATGTGAAGGTTTCTTAAGAGACATTTATAGAAAATGTTGTGAAAGATTTTATTGCTTTGTCAATCAGAATCCATTCACATTTTTTATTTTGGTAGCCTTGTTGTGGATCCATTCACACTATGCTCTGTATCATTATTCAAGGTTGAAGCCTTTGTATCAGTATTTGCTAATTATTAGTGGCCTTTGCAAAGTTTGGTGCATGTATTTTGTGCTTTGTATGTGTGTATATTCTTACAAGGATCATATTTATTTGTAGGAGCTACATGATCACAAAAAGAGACAAGTTTGCATAGAAATTGGCGAAGATAATAGCAACTATCTGTTGGATTATTTAAGGTCCTTGGAACTAGATATGGTAAGATTCTGGCTGGGGAAGTAGTACCAAGTATGTAGATTGGATTTTGTGTCTTTTTAATGAGGACTCGTTCTGATTTCATATTGATGCATTGGAATTTGTTTGTGATGATATTCATCCCATTAGGTGACTCAATTATCACATCCTTCATTAGTAGAGGTTGAAGTAGTCAGTTAGCAACTTGTGCAGAATGTATTGAAGATATTTTTCCCAGATGATATATCTTTGAACATAAAATTTGGAGAGATGGATAACATCACAAAGGATGGAAATTTGGGTGAGATGGAGAGAAGTTGGTCCGCTTTTCAAGGAGCAGTGCTTTCCTCTCATGACTACCTTGCAAGATTGATTTTTTGGTGTGTATTCTCTACTGACATATGTAAATACACCAAATTCAGTTGCTAGTATCTTGTTTGTTTGATGTTTCTTTAGTCCTCTATATCATGCTATCGAAAATCAGATAAATTATCTTTCTTACAGCAAAATGATTTTATTTATTTATACGATTCTCAAATGTCTAAAGACTAACATTTGAAATATGAAAATGCAGCTCCCTTTCCTGTGGGCACATGTTTGGCATCTCCTGTATTAGACTTGTGTCTTCAATGACATAAGAACAATATTGGAAAGGTAAGAATATGAAAGCTCACAAATTGTTGTTTTCCATGGTGTCATGTTAAATGAACTGGTAAGACTATAAAGTTCATGAAAAAGATTAAATATATATTTATTGTTTTTGTTGAAACAAATCTTAGAGATTATAATTTTGCATTTGTAAATAATGTGTAGTGTCCACAATGCAATAACAAGGCCAAGCTGGGTGACATCAGAATTCTTTATGTGCCAGTTATAGCTGTAACTGGTCAACAATAGTGACAGATCAGTTGTCTTTGTTGCAATACCCACAGTTTTCGTCATCCTTAGAGATTCTTTCTTCATATTTGAATGAGTAGGTAATGGATTTACCATCGATGAAGAATTATAAAACAATTACAAACTGATATTATTAGTCCTTAATCAAGTACCCACTAAATCAGTTTGACCAACTGCCATGATTGGATAGGACTAATCCATGATTGCAAAATTCAGGCAAAGAGAATTTTTTGAAGGTATTAAAAGGCCACTTTTTCTCCATTTTCTCCAATTAGAAGTGACATTTTGTTCCGAAAATTGTTAGTAGCATAGTGTAAGAAATTTAAAATCGCTAAAGCAAAACTGTACAGCTAGGTAATAAAAAAGTAGATAGTAATCTAGGAGTGAGCACCAAATATTCAATTCTCACAAGGCTTTTAAAATAGAGATTAAATTTTCAAAGTAAACTAGAGAGATCCTACTAGTATATATCTAATAGGAGTACCTAATACACAAAGGATTTTACATATCATGCTTTAGTGAAAAATATCCTAGCTATAGGCTCTTCTAAGTTCTGCATGGACAACCTATATCCTTGGGTTCTCAAGCTCGATATCTTCAAACTATTGTGAAACAGTTTCATCTTCTTTGGTATAAATATGTTGTAGTGGAAGCCCAAGTCTGCCTATGATTTGATGATGTAGTCTAAGTGAATTTGATGAGATTTTTTAGTCCTAGATTTAAGGTTCAAGCAGTCAGACTCCAAGTCTTGTATTTGCATCCTTTGCTGCATGACTATATCCAGGATTTCCAAGTTCTATGAGATGATGACATGATCCTTGCTTTGTATAGTATTTTTCAGAGAAAGCATGGTAAAATTGTTTTCATTGATGTAGTCCTGTCTCTGAAGTATTTTCTTGATATCAAGGATGTCCTACTGAGTTCCCATGAAAACATGGGCAACCCATGGCTTGGAATTCCCAAGAATACTCAATTCGAAACAGGGGAGAACCTAGTCTCCATTTAGTTTGGTGAGATATGCAGTAGCAGAGTCACCAGATTTTTGCCACAGAATGTCCTTTAATCCACTGTTGTTTAGGGTTCTGAGCACAAGACCACAATTTCTTAAGGTGGGTTAATTGAAGGCCATAATTAGCATTGAAATACCACCATCCAACTGTAATAACTAGAGTATGACTGTATGTAACGTAATGTATAACAAAAATGCACACCCTGGGTGTATAACCTTGGTATCATAAAATTGCCTCTTGGTGATGTCAAACTCACTCCAAAGACAATTCAAAGGTTCAAATGTAGGACACAGCCACAAAGGAATGATAACAAGGGTAGAATTAACAGCAGACAAAGAATGGCTAGTACTAAGCCCCAAACCAAGGAGATAATACCACCGTCCTAAAAAATAGCATAGAACACTAATACACACAAAATGTGCCACCTTGAACATAGAGATATGCCTCCCGATGATGATAGGTTCAAACCAACTTCTAAAATGACAGTACCATGAATCAAATGGAATACACAACAACATAATACACCAAGAATTTTGAGGATTGTTCCCCAACAGACCTCCAGTTTATAACGTCTCTTGAATTCTCAAAAATATGCCATTCCCATTTGAAATTCAACTGAATACTTCACTGATGAGCACCTGCATCTACAAAACCAGTGTTGCTATCATTGAGAGTGTTCCTACTCTAGTCGATGTCAGAACACGATTCTCATTTTCCCACCTTTGATAGCTACAAATATGGGCAGAGAGCATTGAAAACTGAATATTAGAGTTGGGAATGGCATGTGTTGTGCCATCCCACACTCATCTGGAGTATAAATGCACTATTAACTTGAGGCGCTAATATTACAGAGGAAATACTTCTTGATGTTGGACTAGTTTGGAAACAGAAGTTTGACTTATGAACAAGTTGCTTTCAAGGGTAGATCATGTTGTAAGATGGGTCACCTAGCCACTTCTTGTCATAAGTGAGTTTTTGAGGCTTCCCTACAAATAAACTGATCAAGAATAAGCATAAATGTAAGCCCGCCTAGTGGAAACACCTAGTATTACATTATCATATAATTGGCTCAAAGCCCTTAGATAAAGAGAATGGAACACTGTAGGCAGTTCAAATGGGGAATATGAACCTCATCATGATTTTCTCTATCCTTTGCTTCATCATAAATGTGCATTTCATGCTCAAGTAAATTCCTTCGATTTGAAAATCATAAATCTTGATAAGAATATGGATTTATGCAACTATGCATTATAAGAACACTGTAGAATACCACTCTCTCCAACCTTTTCGATAGGTTTAGTCAATCTCAAAAGCTTACTAGAATCTAAATATTAGTGTAGTCTTATTTTAGGTGACCATACATTCTAAGGAAAGTTCAGTTCTTATCAATGGTTATTTCTTTCTGTGAACTATTGTCCAATCATCATGGAAGCTATTTCAGATCCTGTACATCTCAACACAGAGATGATATATATTTTGTTATACCTAATAGTTTGCAAGTTTTTCAAGTTTAATTCATGCTTAACCAGTTGTCTTTCCTTTCAAATAACTGGTATCATCACCCATAATCCAAATATACAACCCTTTAAAGGTTTCTCTAAAGACGCAATGTTGTAGGAGCAGGGTATTTCTCTTTACATTTGCAACATGACTCTTTAATTATTGAATCCACTATTAGGTGCCCTTATAGTGAAGGAATAATGATTCACAAAGCATAACTCCTCCATACAAAATGGTACCTTTGAAACAGTAATTGATTCAATGCTAAATACTTGCAATTCTTTGAATTCTAGGTCTAGAGATCATTTTTGTAAGACATTATGGTGCATAGGGAGTTAAGTCTCTAATTTTGCAAATGATAATCGTTAAGTCTCCATTAGCAATAATTTTCTGAATCTACCTGGCTCTTAGAATGTTTACCACTTGATTTAAAGCTAAAATGGGCTTCACAATAAAATAGGCTTCAGAATAAGAGAAGAAACCTTTTGCAGTTTGATCACAACCATAGACCTGCTTATTATGGAACCTTCTCAAAGACAAAGTGAAGATACTTTGCAGAATTTTAAGTTTATTAATTATCAAAGAAACAGGTTGTGTTTTAATTTTGATAGCTCATGATGAGGAACATATGAAACACCTCGAAGCTCGTGGATTCTTAATATTGCAGTAGACAAGAGGGAAAGTTTTGTTTCTGAGTCTTTGTTTTTGATGCAGTGATGGCATTGGGCTTCGAAATCCTTTCAAGAAGAACTCTTCTTTGGACTATGAGAATGATAGTGATGAAGAATGGGAAGAGGTACTCATCACTAAATATATTTTGTAAGAGTATTTGTAGTATTTTTATTAGCTTTAGTTACAGGGAAAATTGTACATAGCTCTCAGGAATTAGTTTATCATAAATACTAGTTACTAGTAAGTTGTAATAGTAATAATTATGTAGTTTGTAGATTGATATCTATCATAAATTTGTTTGAATATCATCATTGTCAAGCAATAACAACTTCTTAAAGGGTGCTAACTCAATTGTAGAGAACTTGCCTAATTATAGGCAGGGGGTTGGTGGTTCGATTCCTCCGTTCCCTATCATAAATTTGTGACTACAAAAATAACTAAATTCACATATATATGACTATTAGTAGCTAATTTCCCATATCTTAGTTGCATTTAGCTTAGTCATTAATATGTTAACATCTAGTAGTTTATTTAGTTGTATATTTGGTCATTAATGGTTGCAATCAGTGACTAAATCAATGACTCAATCAATGACTAAATCAATAACTAAATCCATGACTAAATCAATGACTAAATCATTAACTATCAATGACAAAAACAATTACTAAATCATTGACTATCAATGACTAAATCATTGTCTAAAAATGGCTAAATCAATGACTAAATCAATGACTACTAAGTCAAGCTATTAATGACTAGTGAAATATGACTAGCTATAAGATAGTGGAAATTTGCTACTATTAGTCATCGACTCAAAAATAGTTGTTTATAGCCTGATTTTAGTCATTAATTTCTCATTTTCTACTAGTGAATATTTCTCCCGATCCTTGCAAAGTTGAGAATGATTACATTCCAGCGAGTTGTTCCCCTGATGAGATCAAGGAGTATATCGAGCTATTTAAAGAGTTTCATGACATCTTTGCTTGGTCATATGAGGAAATGCCAGGTATCGGTCCTCGTATTGTCGAACATGAGATCAATACCTATCCGGATGCGAAGCTGGTTCGACAACGTTTGCATGTGGTGAATCCTAGAAAAGCACCAGCCATTAAGGTAGAGATAAAGAAACTGTTGAAAGCAGGTTTTATCTATCCCATTCCATTGACGGAGTGGGTTTCAAATACCGTTCTGGTTGATAAGAAGCAGGGAGCGATCCGTTTATGCATTGATTTTCATGATTTAAATCTTGCTTGTCCTAAGGATAGTTTTTCCACACCATTTATTGATAAGATTTTGGATGAGTGTGTGGGAAGTGAGGTATTCTCCTTCATGGATGGTTTTTTCGGATATAATCAGATTCATGTCAAACCCAAGGATCAACATAAGACTACATTTATTTGTCCTTGGGGTACTTTTGCATATCGGAAGATGTATTTCGGCCCTAAAAACGTCGGAGCTACTTTTCAGTAGGCTACGAACTTAATTTTTCATGATCCCAAAATGATTATCGAAGTGTATTTGGATGACCTTGCTACTCATTCTTGTTTGAGAGTGCATCATCCATACCATTTGAGATTAGTATTTGAAAGATGCCATCATTATCAGGTTCGTTTAAATCCTCATACGTGCATCTTTTGCGTGATTGTTGGTTGCTTGCTTGGGTTCATCATATTGAGGGAGGGTATAAGAGTCGATCCCTTAAAGGTTAAGGAAATACTTCAATTGTCTCCCTCACATAATATTAGACATCTTCAGTGTTTGAAAGGCATGGAAAATTTCTTGCGGAGATTTGTAGTTAACTTTTCCAATTTGAATAAAGGCTTTATGCATCTTTTAAAGAAGGACGCCCCTTTTTTTCTGGGATGAGCGAGACCAGGAGTCCTTTGATGCTCTTTGTTAGCACTGAGATTGATCCCTAAGGTTGAAGGAAGGCCTGCTCCTGGGTAACATCATAACCTCTTTAGACTGTGCCTCCGGCCTTTTGCAGTCAGAGAGGGATCTCTCGCTTGTCTTAAGATTTTACTCCGTGTAAGATATTCACTCAATGATGGTGAGGAGGCCAGACTCTTGAAATGGGACAAAGTAGAGTGACGTGAGATGCAGGTGGGATTATCAAGGTAAGGGACCATTGGCAATGGAGTCAAAAACCCGAGTAGGGAACATTTGCATGAGGAAATGAATGGCATGGGGTTGCAAATAGAGGCAAGATAGTCGTCGATATTGCAACCAGGAGATATTTAGTGAGTGGTTAGGGGATGAGAGAGAACAACTCATTGTGCAGAGCACCAGTAAGATGAATTCCATGCAAATTTAGAAGAAAAATTGATAAATGTCTGAAATAACAGGTAGAGCATAGCATGTGTGAATTCCTAACTATTATACACTCAGTTACAGACATGAAAGAAATCAACAAACTGGGATGAAGAAAGGATGCACATTTCACGTAAAGAAAATATGTATTGAAAGAAGAAACGACATATGAATCTTCATCTTAAGAAAAAACTCTTCCTCTGCAATTTTTATTCATAACAAAGGCACCAAATCTTATTTTACAACAGAGAACCTCATCCCTTGAAGGTTTCCCAACCCTCCAGCTAACTATTTTTCCCCGTATCAGAATTGCATTTATATTACTTCAGTGCTGAGATTATTCTCCGAAACAAACCTAAGAAACTGTTTTTGCTCACAATCATGCATTAATAGTATAGAGAGTGGAACTATTGCCACATTTTACAAATATAAACAAACATTATGGAGCTAGTGGGTGCATGGACTATCATTGTAGAGTTTTCTTTATCCTGGTATGTGGAAGTGATCCTTATGCTGTCTAATGATGGTCAATTTCCAAATAGGGCCATTTAGGACATGCTTTTTTTCCTCCTCTGACCGGCCTGCCTCTTTCAGACCATGTCGCTCAAAGGCTGACAAGAAGGTCTATGCTCTGGTGCCTTAATATTTTCCTACCCCTTCCTTCATCTGCTAACACGGTTATAGGAGGGAAACGGGAAATGCGTGGCCATGCACTTGATGATAATAAACATCTTAAGAGACTTATCATCCTTGTACTGCTCTCTCCTCCCTACGAGGAGGGTTTTATTGTAGGCCATGTAGCTGGGTGTGTGTTTGACCTCCTCCTCATCCGTGGCAAGGTCGTTAAGTGGAGATCATAAGGGCGATGATGAGGGCTTCGGACCTCCACAATCCCAGACTGATCCCTCACTCCAACAACTCTACCTCCATTGTGCGTTGGGACTTTGGAGGTCATGACTACCACTGGAGGCATTGGAGAAATGTCCTCGAGAAGCAAAAACCCATGCACCATATGTCTGAGGGCAAGGATGTGTGGAAACAGTTGAACCTCCTTAGGTGTTTAACGTCTGTGCCCTGGCGGTTGACAATTTTCTAGTGCAGATAACCGGGATGACTAAGAAACACAATTTCATGTTTGCAAACCATCAATACCCCTTGTCAAACTAACTTCTCAAACCACATAGCCATGGTTTTCTGTGAAGGGACTCAACACTTCTTGGGGTCCAACCTTTACCTCTCACCACCTATACATTTCCATACCTCGACAACCTTAGAAGATGGAGCTATGTAGGGCAAGCCGAGATGGCCTGGAGATGGCCATAATATTGAATACCAGTCGACATGAAAATAACATGTGTGACGCTAGGGTGGGGATCTTTCCTTCTAATGTTCAATTATATTATCTGATATGGATAAGATTCTAAGTAATTCCCTCATGGCTGCTAAGATGGTTTCAAGGACTGTGGATTCGAGCTTTCATTCATTGTGACAATGGCACTCAGTAGATTCAGTTCTAGGATTTTCTTAACTTTGTGTAGATGTTTGATTCGTCATATCAATACCTGCACTCCTTGTTTCCTCATTGCTTTTTTCCCACGCGAACCGCGTGCTGGAATCGTGGAGTCGGGGAAGTTAGCATTATTGGATGGGACCTTTGCCTCAGGTTTATCAAAGACAATGTTTGGGGGAATCAATTCATCCACCAAGAGGTGGATTACATGTATGAACATCCCTTTCCCTATCATTTCCACACTTGATATGATACCTGTAGCATGGAGGCCTCCTTAGCCCTCCGATTTGGGGAGGACCTTTCACATCCACCATCCATGTTTCTTTACCTCGGCTGCCACTTTCACCTTTCTTGATACAATGGGTATCTTTGGATCATGACGTGTTCTTATCCATCCATTGGGTTCAAACCATTCATGCAACTGTCAATCCGAGTGGGTCCTACCACCTCTTCGTGAATCGGTCTCATGACACTGTCCGTGCTGTTTCAAATTGTGAAAAGAACCTTGACCGTAGATCTATTCCCTTCTTTGTCGTGACCATCGATGTTAGTGGCTTGTACCCATTTTTGCGATTTGAAATTGTGACTTTATCTGCACAAGTCTGATTTGCAAAATTAGTTGGGACCATAGATCTGCTTCTGATTTCATATTCACCATTGAAATTTTTTGGCTTTTAACCGTTTCATGATTTGGAAAAGATCCCACCATCGAGCATGTTTGCTCAGTGAAACTGTTTCGAGCCGTTGATCGGGATTTGTCTTCATATCGACCTTCCATATGTTTTCCCACTTTAACAGACTCAGCTAAAGCAAAAGTACGACCATTCTCATGCGTCTTGGGCGAAAAACTATGATCTATCATTGCTCTTCTTCTTATGATCCTGGATTGTTGGGTTATGACGTCTGTCTCTATCATCCCTGCAAGCATGAGCTCTTACCTCTGGGAGACTCTATCACCATAGATTGATCTCTCTCCATCGTTTGACAGTTCTAAAACATGGACCATGTGCCTCTAATAACCTGAATGGTGTTCACATAATGTTTTAAAGGAATGGAACCCTCCTCAAAATTTGTCGAGCCTCTAAATCGATTGTTTCAAATGGAGTGTTAACAACTGTCTCCATGAGGGATGCTATCCTCCTAGTGAGGTAGCAAAGAACCCCCATAGACCAAGTGCCAAAACCATTGGGTTGTCTTCAATGTTTCTTTGAAATCTCCATTCTGCTTTGAGCTACTGCTTCAGCGAATTCATGCCACTCCCGCAAACGATGTTCTTGACTGCAAAACCTATGCTTGCAATTGAAAATGAAAACAAAAAAAACTAGAAATGAAGGAAATGCTCAATGATTGCATAGTTTATTTGTTCCTACCTACTCTACCTAATTTAGTGCACAAGTCTGATTAAGTGAAATCATACTTCCAATGAAGCCAATCAAGCAACTTGCCCAATAGATTTGTTCTTTTTTCATGCTTGATGGATAGAAATGAAATAGATAAAGGGAGAGGGTAATGACAAATAGACTTCTCTCTAAAGCAGTAATGTGACCAGTCATCATCCTTACCCATCCCTTCCATGTACCCTTCTATGGGGTCATAGAAAACACGACAACCTCCAACGTACTCTGTGTTCTACTCATGGGAAAGCTGTCTGAAACTCCATTCTTCTAGTGATTTGTCCAACTAATACTCAGAAGATTATAGAACAGGGACCATAGAATATTTATTCAATGAATCATCCCCTTTTTCGCCTGAAATTTCTGCAACAAGAGCTTGATGTGCCTCAAGAGGGAGGTCCCCCGCTTCTCCAGCAGAACCGAGAAGGCATATTCCTCCTGTGTGAGGTGATGCTTCTAAAGGTGGAATATCGAAAAGTGTATTTATTTGAGGTCTGTTACATCCTTCTCCATGGCTTGAAACCTCATGACAAACCCCCGATGTATCGATAGCTAGAGAGGGATTGCATGGTAGTTTCTTTTTATCATGTCCACTTACATATAGGTTTTTGGATTGCACCATCTCCCCTTCTTTATGTTTTTGCTTAGAGGCTCTAATCATGTGTTGTATTAATTCAAAAGAGGCATAAAACAAGGGTAGGTTATCACCTCCAGTGCCCTTATCACCCTTTTTTTCTTTAACCTCCTGACTTCACATAGCATCTTGGTCCTCTCCATTAGCAGGTCATGGTTCAATGGCCAGCTTCTCAGGTATAGCCAGTAGGTATTCTTCCTCATATTCATTGTACACAGGCACACCAAGTTCCTTCTTAAAATCATCTTGTATGGACCCGAGGTGGCATAGGTCACAATCTTTAGAGAACAGGCCTGCAGGACCACATGTTCCTGTATCGGGATGGTCATCTTTCTGTATACTGGGAGAGGGATTTAATGGGATTGAGACTCTCCTATTCTGCTTGAAGGGCCCAACTAATTTTGATGTATCTTTTATTTCACCACCACTACCCTGGCTTGATAATATTTTTGACATCTTAAGGGTTTCCTCAACCTCCAAACAATGAGTAAACATATGTTGCAGAGTGGTTGATTTTCTTTCCAAAATAAGCAGGGATAGCTCAGGAGGAAAGGTGGCTGCATAATAGATTTTAGCAGCGTTCTCAGGAGTTTGGACCTCCTTAGGCATGTTATAATAAAAGCTTGCGAATATTCTATTAAAACTAGATAAGGCCTCACCCTCATCTCTCTTCAAGGAATAAAATTCGGAAAGTATTTGATCCAGTGGCCTTCTCCTACACCAAAACTTTAAGAAGGTGCAAGAAAACTCTTCCCAAGTGTTGATGGACTTAGGCTGCAAGTGCTTGAACCATTCTTTAGCATCTCCTTGCAAGGACTGGGAAAAATCCGTCATGTAGACATCATCATGTTCTATCTCAAAAAGGTCAGAGAAATGCTCAAAGGTTTGTAACTGTTTCTCAGCGGTGAAGCCTTTGGGTTCTCTGTCAAATTTGGGGAGGTATTTGTAATGTTTCATTGGAAAATCATGGAGGATGGGAGGTAGTTGTAGTGGCTTGTACCGGCTTGGAGAAATGGGAGAGACCAGGTTAGGCGCAATAGTTATGCTATCATCCGAGGTGTCATGAATTTCACAGGGGTGACCTTTGACATCATGGGCCTCTAGAGAAAAATATAGGTCGAAACCAGATGTACAAGACGACACAACACTTTTGGTTTGTAAAGAAGGATAAACAAAAATGTATTCATAGATCTATTCAGAATTAAATGAGCCATAGAAGGCTGTTTTGATGAATCAAGGGAGGGATAGGAACAAACATACAAGATAAGACAAAGATTCTTGGAAGAAACGTAGACTCGAGCATCTTAACCTTCCACCGTGCATTCTTTGAGCCTTACAAGGGGTTCACTTTTTGGACAGAGCCTACCCATCTTTTTCTGATCATTTGATTTCTAGGTCATACCACCAGCAGAGTCGCTGAAGTCTAAACCCTTCAAGAGTTGAGTCACCAAGTGAAAAGTGCTCAACCTTCTTGATGTCTGATCATTGTTCACCATCAACAATCAGATCTAAAACCATGTCATTTTTCCTAGGGAGAATATTCAATTTCGTCCTCAGCAACAATGCTAGTTTGTTAGCATCGGGATTGAGCCCCAAGGCTAAAGGAAGGCCCGCTTCCAGGTAACAGTAGAATCACTTTAGATTGTGCCTCTGGCCTTGCACAGTTAGAGAAGAATCTCTCACTTGTCTTCACATTTTACTCCATGTAAGATATTCGCTCAAGGATGGTCAGGAGGCCAGACTCCTGCAATGGGAAAAAATAAAGTGATGTGAGATGTAGGTGGGATTATTATGGTAAGGGACCATTGGAAATGGAGTCGAAAACCCGAGTAGGGAACATTTGCATGAGGAAAAGAATGGCGTGGGGTTGCAAACAGAGGTAAGATAGCTGTCTATCTTGCAATCAGGAGATATTTAGCGAGTAGTTAGGGGACAAGAGAGAACATCCCATCACGCGGAGCACCAACAAGATGAATTCCATGCACCTTTAGAAGAAAAATTGATAAATTTCTAAAACAATAGGTGGAGCATAGCATGTATGAATTCCTAACTGTTATACACTCAGTTAAAGACATGAAAGAAATCAACAAACTGGAATGAATACAGGATGCACATTTCACGTAAAGAAAATACGTATTGAAAGAAGCAATGACACATGAATTTTCGTCTTAAGAAACAACTCTTCCTTTGCAATTTTTATTCATAACACAGGCACCAGATCTTATTTTACAACAGAGAACCTCAGCCCTTGAAGGTTTCCCAACCCTCCAGCTAACTATTTTTCTCCATATCAGGATTGCATTTATAATACTTTAGTGTTGAGATTATTCTTTGAAACAAACCTAAGAAACTTTTTTCAGTCACAATCATGCATTAACAGTATAGAGAGTGGAACTATTGCCATGTTTTACAAATATAAACAAAAATTATGGAGCTAGTGCGTGCATGGACTAACAACATAGAGTTTTCTTTATCCTGGTTTGTGGAAGCAATCTTTACGCTGCCTACTAATGGTCAATTACCAAATAGGGCCATTTAGGACATGCTTTTCTACCTCCTCTCACTGGCCTGCTTCTTTCAGACCACGTCACTCAAAGGCTGACAAGAAGGTCCATGCCCTGGTGCCTAATATTTTACCAGCCCTTCCTTTAAATGGTAACACGGTTATAGGAGGGAACCGGGAAATGAATGGCCATGCACTTGATGATGATAAACGTCTTAAGAGAATTATCATCCTTGTACTACTCTCTCCTCCCTACGAGGAGGGTTTTATCATAGGCCACGTAGCTGGGTGTGTGTTTGACCACCTCTTCATCCGTGGCAAGGTTGTTAAGTGGATATCATAAGGGCGATGATGAGGGATTCGGACCTCCATGATCCTGGACTAAGCCCTCGCTCCAACAACTCTGCCTCCATTGTGCATTGGGACTTCAGAGGTTGTGACTACCACTGGAGGCGTCGAAGGAATGTCCTCAGGAAGAAAAAACCCATGCATCGTGCATCCAAGGGTAAGAATGTGTGGAAATAGTTGAACCTCCTTAGGTGTTTAACATCTGTTCCCTAGTGGTTGACAATTTCCTGGTGTATATAACCAGGACAACAAAGAAACACAATTTCATGTTCGCCAACAATCAATAACCCTTATCGAACTAACTTCTCAAACCACACATCCATGGTTGTCTATGAAGGGACTCAACACTTCTCGAGGTCCAACCTTTACCTCTCACCACCTGTACATTTCCATACCTCAACAACCTCAGAAGATGGAGCTATGTAGGGAAATCTGAGATGACCTGTAGATGGCCATAATATTGAATACCATTCAACGTGACAATAACATGTGTGAATCTGGGGTGGGGATCTTTCCTTCTAATGTTTAATTATATTATCTTATATGGATAAGATTGTAAGCAATTCCCTCATGGCTGCCAAGTTGGTTTCAAGGACTGTAGATTTGACCTTTCATTCACTGTGATGGTGGCGTTGAGCGGATTTAGTTCGTGGCTTTTCTTAACTTTGTGTAGATGTTTGATTCATCATATCAATGCCTACACTCCCTGTTTCCCCATTTCTTTTTTCCCATGTGAACCATGTGCCGGATCCATGGATTTGGGGAAGTTAGTGTTATTGGATGGGACCTTCACCTCAGGTTTATCAAAGACGATGTTTGGGGGTATCAATTCATCCACCAAGAGGTGGATTACATGTATGAATGTCCCTTCCCCTGTCATCTCCGCACTGGATATGATACCTATAGCATGGAGGCCTCCTTAGCCCTCCGATATGGGGGGGGACCTTTCACATCCACCATCCATGTTTCTTTACCTTGGCCACCACTTTCACCTTTCTTGATACAATCATAATCTTTGAATTGTGACGTGTTCCTATCCATCCATCAGGATCGACCCCTTCATGCAACCGTCGATCTGAGTGGGTCCTACCACCTCTTCATGAACCAGGATCATGACACTATCCATGCTGGTTCGAATTGTGAAAAGAACCTTGACCGTAGATCCATTCCCTTCTTTGTCATGACTGTCGATGTTAGCGGCCGGTACACCTTTTCATGATTTGAAATCATGAATTTATCTGCACAAGTCTGATTTGTGAAATCAGTTGGGACCGTAGATTTGCTTCTGATTTCATCTTAGCCATAGAACATTTCTAGATTTTAACCATTTCATGATTTGGAAAATATCCTACCATCGAGCATGTTTTCTCAGTGAGACTGGTTCAAGCCGTTGATCAGGATTTGTCTTGATCTCGGCCTTCCATATGTTTTCCCACTTTAACAGACTTAGCTAAAGCCAAACTTCGACCGTTCTCACGCGTCTTGGCCAAAACTACAATCTATCATTGCTCTTCTTCCTTGTGATCCTATATCGTTGGGTTATGATTCCTATCTCTATCTTCCCTGCAACTGTGAGATTTTACCTCTGATAGGGTCTATCACCATAGATTGATCTCTTTTCATCGTTTGACGGTTCTAAAACGTGGACCATGCACCTCTAATAACCTGAATGTTGTTCACATAATGTTTTAAAGGAATGGAACCCTCCTCAAACTATGTCGAGCCTCTAAATCGACTGTTTCAAATGGAGTGTTAACACTCTTAAGCAAGCCTTAGCATCGGCCCCCGTGCTTATTCCACCCAACTGTAGCCATGATTTCTTGATTTATGTGGCCACGTCCATGGAGACAGTTGGTATGGTTTTGGTTCAGGAGGATGAGGATCTCCATGAGCATGTCATATATTATTTGAGCTGAAACCTTATTGATGCAGAAATTCATTATTCCCATGTGGAGAAACTTTCCTTGGCCACCGTTCATGAGGTTCATATATTGAGACATTTCATTCTCCTCCACCGAATCTTGGTTGTAACTCATATCAATCCATTTTAGTTTGTCCTCACTAGAAGGATGATTGGGGGAAAATACAATAAATGGATTGTTATTTTGCAAGAGTTCGATATCAAATTCATTTCAGTGAAATCAAAGAAATTGTTGATCTTTGCGAAGCTCATATCGGATTTTCCAAGTTTGGAGGAGGAGGAGGTTTATGAGGATACGTTTGTCGATGAGCATATTTTCCTTATCTCATATTTGGACCCATGGTATGGGGATATCATTGTATATTTTCAAATGTTGAAGGTCCCTACTCACCTTTCACGGGATGAGTGATGACAATTACATCATGTAGCTAAGAACTACCTTATAGTGGATAACACTTTGTATCGCCATGGGGTAGATTCCATTTTACGTTGTTGTTTAACCCTTGATGAGGCTGAGGTTGTGCTGAATGATTTCCATAGAGGGGCGTGTGGTGGTTATTTATCTGGGCTTTCTACAGCCCAAAAAATCTTAAGAGAAGGATATTTCTGGCCATTGATCTTCAAAGATTATGTTAAGGCGGTCAAGAAGTACCACCCCTACTAGGTGTTTGCACGCAATATGCGCTCGCATCCAGCCCAATTACATCCTATTATCACTGTAGGTCCCTTCACCAAGTGGGGCTTGACTTTATGGATTGCAACCCAGCTTCGGCTGGAGGGCATCATCACATTATAGTGGTTTTCAATTATTTCACGAAATGGGTAGAGGCTATGCCCACTATTTAATCCGACAGTGAGATAGCCACGCATTTTGTTTTCAACCAAATTATTACTCATTTCAACATTCTGAAAGAGCTTGTCACTGACCATGGTAGGCACTTTCAAAATAGAATGATGGAAGAGTTGGCTTCAAAGTTAGGGTAGAAGTAGGAGCATTCCTCTTCTTATTACCCTTAGGTGAATGGATAGGTTGAAGCAGTGAATAAATCACTTAATTCCATTCTCTAATGAACCATTGCACAAATCAAGATGAATTGGAATATCATGTTATATCCTGCTTTGTGGGCCTATAGAACCGCTGTTAAGACTGCCACCAGTTTCTCTCCATATCAGATTGTGCATGGGTTGGATTCTGTCTTTCCAGTTGAATGCAAAATCCCTTCATTGAAGTTAGCTATAGAGCTTTTACCAGACACTTCTGCATTGGAGGAACATTTGGTCCACTTAGAGCATCTTGATGAGCAAGGCCGAGATGATTTCGTGGATCTAGAAGTAAATAAGCATCACGTTAAGGGCCAATATGATAAGTCTATCCGTCCAAGGAAGTTTAGGGAAGGTGATTTGGTCCTTTTGTGGGATCAAGCTAAAGAATCCTTGGGGGCAGAGAAGTTTAATCCCATGTGGCATGGTCCTTACATGGTCAAACGTGTGTTAGAGAAGGGCACCTATGAGCTAGTGGATTATGAAGCGATAGCCTTAGAGGAGCCTAGAAATGGGATCTATCTTAAAAAATAATATGCATGATATTTAGCCAGGGCTGATTGTTGTATATTATTGTACAATTTTTGAGTTACATAGTTAGATTTTCTTGTGGTGATCGTGTTTGTTGATTAGCTTCTGTTTCTTCTGGAAAATGTTGATGGAGTCTTTCGTTTACATAGGATTCGCTGATGGTGCTCGTTGTCACACTCAAAACTTAGCTTCGGCTGCTTGGGTAATTTATACTCCTACGGGTCAATTATTGTCTTCAAGAGTCATATGTTTACATCCTTCTTCGAATAATGTTGCTAAATATAGTGCCATTATTGAGTTATTGCGTGATGCCATTTCACATGGTGTTCTCTCTTTTGAGGTACGTATTCATTCATAGTTAGTGGTTTCATAGCTTAATGGTTCGTATCATGTTAGGGATCCAATTTTATTACAAAGATTATTATGTGTGAGATTGCTAGAGCAAAAATTTGAGAATATAACATACATACATGTTTCAAGAATTTTTAATCAAGTTACTGACTCATCTGCTAACTATGTGTTAGAATGGCATTTGTTTCATAGACCATAAGCATATCACAAACATACGTTTTTTCACACACGTAACTAAATAATTGATCATCATAAAAGTTTTTCATTAACATCCAAAATGTAACGTCATAATACATAAGTGTCATAATACAAAATTGGTGCTTCCGAGCCACCAAAATATAATACACGATAGTACAAAAAGAGGTACTCTTGGGTCTCTAAGCCTGTGGAGGAGGAGGGGGGTTTTGATTGTGGTAACACACCATGACTCTAGATAGCCATCGAAATAATTGAACCCATGCCCATGGTACACCAACCACCTGGTGTTGCATGGCCTTAGGAAAGTTCTAGACTTGTGCCATGGGTACCTTGTGTGTCTAGCATACAAAGTTTGTGTGAATACTTTGGAGCATCTGCTTTGCATCCACACCCATGATGTCATCTCCTATTCCCCTTTGTCTATGATGAGGGAAACCATCCATTCGCCATGGTCCAACATCTACATACACATGACAGATTGTCACTATGTGTCATCACCCCAAAACATGTCTTTTGAGTCAAAATATCAAAAAACACAAAATTTAATAAATAAAAAAACTTAAAGTGGGTTTGGGATTCGTTACCTATGTCACTATTAGATTTTTAACATTAAGCTAGAATTATATTAGGATATTTAACTGAGAGAATAACAAGCCTAGCAATCAGACACAAGAGACAATGAACACAATGTTTTTCCTCGGTGAAACCATAAATGGAGAAAACCCTACAACTTCCTCAGAGATAGAATCAGCACCAAAAGTAAAACCCCAAAATAGTAAGATCATCTCTCGACAGCAGTAACCTCTTTCTTTCTTGACCCAATGTCTTCTTATTCCTCATCTATGCACTATAACTGAGTGTGAGTGAGTGTGTGTTAAATAGAGGGGCTAACTCTCTATTTATACCAATTCTCGACTTGACTAAACCCTACTATGGCTGACTTCTCTAGGAGAGTCTAATAACCTTATTGCCCCAGATCTACGGGGACTTTAACCCTTGACCAATAGTATGTTTACCCACAATGACTTGACATGACTTGTTTAGATTATAGAACCTCCCGATAGGAAAATCAGGGCATGACATGACTCAAGTACATTACAAATACACCCCGAAATAAACATCGGGCTACAACACATAAGAAATACAAGTGAATACATTCCAAAGTTACAATTACATCAACACTTCCTCTTAACTAGGAAGGTATTCTCTTAACACAATTTATCAGCACAAGTATTCTTCTCTGTATCATCTATATCATCATCAAGTTCTCATCATATTCATCTTCAAGTCATCTTCATCATCGGATCTAGATCATCACTGGATCTGGATCATCATCATTGGATCTAGATCATCACTCCATCTGGATCATCATCACTGGATCTGGATCATCACTGGATCTAGATCATCACTTAATCTTGATCATCACTTGATCTTGATCATCACTGGACATCATCACTGGATCTGGATCATCACTCGATCTGGATCATCACTACTAGATCATCATCATTAGATCATCACGGGTGCTATCTCATGATTCTTCTTGTCACAGGAAGTTCTACAGAGCCAGCCCTTTTTCATGCTGGTTGTAGGTCTATCCTCCATGTAGGTCTTTTTCAGCGCTTC
The DNA here is from genome assembly GCA_001517045.1 of Pseudotsuga menziesii. Lineage (NCBI taxonomy): Eukaryota > Viridiplantae > Streptophyta > Pinopsida > Pinales > Pinaceae > Pseudotsuga > Pseudotsuga menziesii. Next base: position 28,005 of record LPNX010032842.1, read on the forward strand.
TATCTGACCCTAAGTCAGAACGTCCTTCCCAACACTTACATCTGACCATGAGAGGAACACATCCAACACCATGTCAGAAAGGCACACCTAGTACTCACATCTGACCATGTAGAAACACATCCCACAACCCTGTCAGAAATTCCCAGCACTCACATTCACCAGCATGATAGGACACAATTACTATCATCTGTGAAAAGGCTTAGCACTTACAATCACCAGCATGATAGGACACAACTACTATCATCGGTGAAAAGGCTTAGCACTTACAACCACCAGCATGATAAGACACAACTGCTATCATCTATGGAAAGGCACATCACTCACATCCACCAGCATGATAGGACACACCTACTATCATCTGTGGAAAGGCTCAGCACTTACAATCACCAGCATGGTAGGACACACCTACTATCATCTGTGGAAAGGCTCAGCACTTACAATCACCAGCATGGTAGGACACACCTACTACCATCTGTGAAAAGGAATGGCACTTACATATGACCATGTAAGTGTAGGAATATATTAAACCCACTCACAACCTAGGATAAAATAATTAATCATTATTTGATTAATTATTCACCCACTATCTTAATTAGTTGGCATCCACTTGCAACTTAAAGTCAATACATGCCATCTATATCCTATGAATTATTTATTTCCAATTCTGGGTTGATATTGACCACCTTTCTACCATCCAAAATTAGTATACAGGACTTTACAGCAGATTCTGCTTTATTCTGCTTTTTCTGCTTTTCCTGCTTTTCTATGGATAAGATAAAAGCTAGTCAACTAGGAAACTGGGAGCTTTTGTTTCCAACCCATCCTCCATTATTTTTTCTCCATTTTATAGGATTAACATGTTTTTTCAATCTCCTTGACAACTTGTTGTCCGTCGATTGCACACCAGCAACAAAAATCTTCCGAAAGCTGTCTCCTCACTTGAGAAAGTGGGAGAGGTGTGACCTTGAGGTCAAGCACAGAGCTAGGTACTGTCACCTACTCCTAGCTCCTCCGTTTAGGCTAACTCCTAACGAAGCCAAGGGGGGTAGTCCCTACAAAAGAGTTTCTATGGCTCTTAGTTTGTTAAAGTGTTTTGATTAGTTGCGGATGCGGATGGGTGTTATTTAGGAGTTATTATGATTTGAAGTGTTTGTTTATTATGAATATGACACTAAATCAAAAGCAATCCACGTTGCTAACAAGAGATTACAAAGATAAGCAAAAATTCTAGACTTATAACTTAACCATTCAAATATAATCAATTGAAATGGACCATAGATAGTTGATCAAGATAGAAAATTAATCAAATATAACAAAGGACCAGTGCCTTATGGATTCAAATAAGTGCGTGAAATAAAGTCTAGGAATTTAAGCTAGTGAGTATTAGGTTTTGCAAGTGCTCTTGGTAGATTTTAAGAGTTTTTTGCTTGTGATCTTTGCTTATGGTGGCTGGATGTCCTAACCGGTAATACCTTCAATGGCTCCGTTCGAAGACATGACGGACCTGTCTGGGGTCAAAGGTAAGTGTTCAATAACTTAACTACCAGTGCCCAGATTAGGTAGCCCGGCGCCCACACTTGGAATTTGCCCACATGCCTCGGTATTTATCGAACAATGCCGGTGCATTGGTTATGGGGAAAAGTTTTAGTTAAGTTCCTCTTGTGGGGTTAGAGATCCAATGCTGTTTCTGGGTATTCCGATCGAAGATCGGTCAAAGCATACTCCGGCAAAGGGGGAAGGGAATTAATTAATTAAAGGGATGTGAGTTGCGAATTTTATTAAGTTAACTAATTAAAACTCTCCAACAGAGAGCGCTCTTGACCTTGTCTTATGACAACGGTTCAAGAGACTTAGCTAATCTAGATGAAACTAATGCAGGGATTATGCGAACCTAGGATGCTCTCCCATAAAGAGTGCTCTTGACTTGTGTTACAGCAAGTTCAAGAGACTTTCAAGATTAATTGGTTAACTTATTAAACAATTAAAAGAGAACTCTCCGATAGAGAGCACTCTTGATCTACCTTATGGTATGATTCAAGAGATTTGCACAGTTGATTTACTTATAATGGTATACAATTTAAAATAGAGTAATCAACTTAATTAATGATCTAGAAGTGATGAATCAACAATTAGTGATCTAAGCATGAGATATAATCAATGATGAAAACAAGCACTAATCTAAGCATACACACGACACAAGCCTCCCCAAATGGGGGAGGATGAGAGTGGGGACTTAAAAACCCCACTCAAACACAATATTTTTTATTAAACTTTATACAAAGTGCCTTAAGGATTTTAATCCTTGAAAGGACTTTTCAAATGAAAGAAAAATCACTCTACTTAATATCAGGACTTGTGTAAAAAAGGAGAGTACTTTTACTTTTACTTTTAACTTTTCTCAAAAATTTTCAAAAAAAAAAGGGGAAGAGGAAGTTTGAAAGAGAGAGAAAGAGTAAAGCGAAAAGAGGGCTGAAACAAAGGAAGATGAGGGAAAGAAGGCAAGAAAATGAAAGGAGGATCAAAACCAAAGGAGGGGAAAAAAGGGGCAGCCAACTATGAAGCTAAAGGAAGACAAAAATTTAAGAAAACGGGACAGCGAAAGAGAAAACAAATGGCTGTCATAAAAAAAGAAAAACAGGACAGCGACCAAAAAGTGGACAAAAAGACCACAAACAAGGTTGAAGAGGGCCAAAAAACTAGGACAAAAAAGGGGCAAAAAGGAAGAAAAACTAGGGCATGCTAGGGCTGTCCAAAATGGAGAAAAGGGGGCTGTAAAACAGTAAAAAAAAGGGTAGCGAACAGTCAAAAGAGGGCTGTCCACAAAGAGGAAAAAGAGGGCTGTCCAAAGCATGAAAAAATGGGTGAAAACTAGGTAAAACGAGGGCTGTCCAAAGAGAAAAAAAGGGCTGCAAAACTGAGTGAAAAGAGGGCAGCGAAGAGTAAAAAGAGGGCTGTCCACAAGGAGGAAAAAGAGGGAAGCGAAGAGGAAGGAGGAAAGGCGAGCCAAACAAGGCAAAGAAAGGGAAGCCAAAGGATGGAAAGAAGTAAACTAGGGCTTCCTAAGTAACCGGTAACCAAAAGAATTTGAAACTATGGATGGAACCCAAGAGAGAGAGCTAGACTCCCAGCTTTCTTTTTTGTATTTTGAAGAAGAATATCTTTGTAGGTCCTGCAATGAAAGTGTTAGATTAAAAAGGTTGCTTGAAGCCTGGGATAGAAGCAACTGAGCTCACACCCTTCTTCAACCTGTGAAGCCTGAAAACACACTACAACTCAACACAAAACATGAGATCAAAATACATGCTAGTATGCTAAGAAAATTGAATCATGATCAACATTACGTATATACTGATTACTCATGTCCATCAAAATACTAATCTACTTCACATAAACAATCAAGTTGAACTACAAATGATTGTTCTACTATGCCAACAATGGTCCTCTTGAGCTAACAAACAAACAATTTAATCTCACATAAGCATTAAAGAAAATAGGGGTTAGAGACAATATCACCTCAACCAATTGCAAAAAACTACCACATCCAAGAGCTCATGGACCTCCAAAGTATGATCTTTATTAACAAATTAAAGCAAATGCTCGATACAATTTCTCAGAGTAACTCTGCTACAAAATTCCATCCAAATAGAGCTGAAAGAGCCTCTTTTTAACAAATGAGAGAGTGATAAAACCCTAAAACCAAAAAAACCAACCCTAACCAGCTTAGCCACCTAACAAAGAGCCCAGACCTAAACTGGAGAACCGGGAGTGAGGGGAGGCCTCCACCCAGGCAAGGTGCCCCCACTCCAAACCTGTGCACTGAAAACAAGCCAAGGATGAGCCCACATGTGTGATGTAGGTAAGCTCATCCTTAGGTCTGGCTGGAGCCTCCGTTAGGTTTGGGAAGCCCACTGATGGTGCAAGCTTTAGTCTTCACCTCGATCAAATCACCGGACCAATGAGAGCTCTCCATCTCGTCTTTAGCTGGAGATGACATGTCTGATAACTGATAATAAATTAATTGCTCTCTTAATGATGACTGAAGTTGAGTTATGATAACTCCGATCATCATAAGTGTTCCATGAGATGTCATTTAGCCTTTTATTTTATTGAAATTGGATTAATTTGGAGATTTTTAGTTTTCTCCAAAATAATCATTTTTTTTAAAATAAAAATCATTTTTTAATAAAAATCATTTTTTTTAATAAAAATCATTTTTTTACTAAAAATCATTTTTTACTCAAAACTGACGTTTTTGAGTAAAAAGGCATTATGTGTCCGATTGCTGATCTGAAAGTTGGTTCTGACTGGCTGGCTGATCAAGAATGATTTTTGGCTTAAGGTTAGAGCCTTCAATCACTGAATTCTGAGTCCGGATCATGAACGGGTTTTTTCCATTTAATTTATGGAAAAATTAACCCAAAAAACTTAGGAAAATAATTAAAAATTAAAAAATAATTTTTCACTGTTTGAAAAAGATTTTTTCGATTTTTTTTTGTGTCTAGATGACTTAGGACATGACCATGATCTATCTAAATAATGTCTAGTAGGCTTATAACACTCAGTTGGGCTCTAATAACCCCCTAAGGCCCAGAATTCAACATCGGGCATTCCAGCTTTGGAGGAAGCGGGAGAAAACCTCGTCAATTATACTCAGCTGAAGGCAAAGCATAATTGTCAGGGGCAAAAAACTCCCTGGAATACCCTATTTTAGATTCTACGTCTTAGGAGACCGAACCACTCAAAAATATCCTACTAGCACATTTTATTACAAACCCCGCGGGGCCATGGTCAAAATTATTCAAATAAAAAAGTGACTAGCCAATATTGGCTAGACAAGCAGACGGATCAACTGATACACTGGAATCAGACTTTGAACAAGTCTGTCAACTGGCGGCTCCTCAGGTAACCCAACTTATGGTACAAAAAGTTGGATAACACAACTCACTCATTCTTTTTCCAACTCGCGAGGTCCTTGATAGATTTGGTAAGTGCTTTAGCCACCTATGGGGGTTTGCTATATTTTGGTAAGTCAGCCTTTTTGAGTTTTATGAGTTTTTTCCATACAATTCTATTTTTCTATGAGGAATGTACTATTTATGTACAATATTATTCATAATTATTCAATGGAAGGATACACACCAATATTCATCTCTTCATTCATGTGATTCAATCTCTTTTCTTCTCTCTATTTTTCCTGTGTATGCTTGTGGGAGTTCTTAGAAGCAAGATCTATTTCCTATGCTTCTTTTTAGCATCATTGCACATAGAATTGATCTATTATTTCTACATGGTATCAAATCAGCAAGGTTGATCAAGTTCTACAGAGTTGAGGAGCACTTCCAGTCTCCTATCCCTCTCTGCAGAAGAGCTTGTCTAGCTTACAAGATTTTCTCCTAGTTTGTTTTACAGGTTGCAGAGATTTTATTCTTGAGCACATAAATTCAGCAATATGGATTCTTCATCAGCTATAATTCTTACTTCCTTCAACTGCCACAAGTGGAAATCCAAAATCTCCATTCTATTGCGCAGCAAAGGATTATACAGAGTTACACTAGCTTTGGAGAATAAGCCCAATGCTATGATTGAGAAAGCTAAGTGGCATAATAGGTTGGATGAAGCCTATGGATTTATTTTCCTCTCTATTTATCCTGATATACTCTTTCATATAGATGGTTTTACCACTCCAAACTAGGTATGGACTCAATTGTTGTCTCTCTTTGGAGTTCAAGATGAGCTAAGAGCGCATCAATTGGAGATTGAGTTATTCTCACTGAGTCCAAGCAATTTTGAATCTCTTGAGGGTTTCTTCACCAAGTTCAAGTCACTTGTTCTAATTCTCAAGCAATGTGGTATTGAGAAAGTAGATGATCAATTAATCCTTTTCAGTCTTTCAAAATTGGGTCCTGATTATGCAGTTTTTGTGTCTACCTTTCATGCAACTAGGCTTGCTGTTCCTAAGTGGAAAATGCCTTCTTTAAATTCTTTTATTGATTCAATAACAAAGGATCAATATAAATTGATCCATATGGGTGTCGTTAATTCTTCAAAGGGCAAAGATCATGCTCTCTTGGTTCAAGGAAGCAAGAAATTCAAATCAAAAGAGAAGCAAATTGTGAAGAAGCCAAAGTCAGAAATTGAAGATGAAGATTCATATGAAGATTTAATGAAGAAAGTTAAGAAGAAAGGAAGCACATCCAAGTGTTCTTATTGCAGCAAGGGTTTTCATCCAGAGTATAAGTGTTTCAAGAATAATATGGACATCATGTCTTAGCTTCTTGAGAAGCACAAGATTGAAGTTCCAAATGAACAAGAGAAGCCTGCTGATTCCTCAGAACAATGTCATATTGCGTAGTTCCAAGGTGATATAACTTATGCTTTGAGTGATAGAGTTCTATCCTTTTATAATATCTTTGATATATATTTATTGTCTGATATATCAGAATCATAAATATCAGAACCTTTCTTTGATGATCCTCCTCTCAGTCTACTAGATTCATCTCCCAAAAAATGTGATTTTTCACTAGATATTGACTTACCTTTGAGCAGCTCTTCCTCACAACCTTGTATATATAATTTAGAAGATTGTTTGCATTCTGATATTCATGTCATGACAGATATAATACCACCATCCATACCATCTACCATACCTCTAAATAATCCAAAGACTACACAAATCCCAAGATCACTAGTTGATTCCGCATTAGTCTCTTATGCAGTGATATTTATCTTACATGGTTTGAAGTCTTTCCTATCTTTCATTGGCTGGTTATCCATGTCCTTATTCATATTTGGACTAAAATTAAACATGTTTGGATCTGTTATAAAAACTTATTGTTTAGATCTTAAGCCCATCCATCATTCATATTTTTACACCTATCAGTTTTCCCCAGTTGTTCATAATTTTCCTAGTCTAGCCCTGTATCCTCATGGAGCCACTGAATCCTTTGTATTTTCTGTTCCATATGCTAATGTTTCTGATATATTAAATTTTTATCAGCCTCATATCATATCTATACAGGTGCTACAGCATATTGGAAGATTGACATGTGATTCACATCACAATTTTGCAGCTATTCAGGGAATTGGGTGTGAAATAAATTGTCTTAGCTTTTGTACTCTTTGGGAAGGAATATGCACAGATATATTTTCCATTTCAGATTATGTTTGTAGATCAGAGTTTGACAGAATCAAGAATAATTTAGATAATGCTCCTACTTCAACAGATGATGAGATACAAGGAGTCTCTCCTCTTCCTTCTTGCAAGTTCTACACTCCAGCACATGATCATGGAGTTCATGATTTCTTCAATAAGTCTTCCATCTAGAAGCAGTTCACTCAGCTGATTCAAGTGAAGATAAAGATATGTTGAAGACATACTATTTCAAAATTTTGTGCCTTATCCTTTCTTGAGGGAGGATTTTCCCCATGTGGTTTTGCCTCTTTCCTCACTTTTCTGGACATAATAATTGTTAAAGGGTGACCATAGCCTTGTCGCTGGGCTTTATATGCATCTATATTTTTTTATCATACCATCATAAATTCAGACTTATAGGGGGGTGTAGGAATATATTAAACCCATTCACAACTTAGGATAAAATAATTAATCATTATTTGATTAATTATTCACTCACTAGCTTAATTAGTTGGCATCCACTTGCACCTTAAAGTCAATACATGGAATTTATATCCTAGGAATGATTTATTTCCAATTCTGGGTTGATCTTGACCACCTTTTGACCATCCAGAATTAGTATATAGGACTTTATAGGAGATTCTACTTTATTCTGCTTTTTCTGCTTTTCTTGCTTTTCTATGGATAAGATAAAAGCTAGTCAATTAGGAAACTGGGAGCTTTTGTTTCCAACCCATCCTCCATTAGTTTTTCTCCATTTTCTAGGATTAGCATGTTTTTTCCATCTCCTTGACAACTCACTCATGCTTTTTCCAACTCCTGAGGTCCTTGATAGATTTGGTAAGTGCTTTAGCCACCTATGGGGTTTGCTATATTTTGGTAAGTCAGCCCTTTTGAGCTTTATGAGTTGTTTCCATACAATTCGATTTTCCTATGAGATATGTAATATTTATGTACAATATTATTCATAATTATTCAATGGAAGGATACAAACCAATATTCATCTCTTCATTAATGTGATTTAGTCTCTTTTCTTCTCTCTATTTTTCCTGTGTATGCTTGTGAGAATTATTAGTAGCAAGATCTATTTCCCATGCTTCTTTTTAGCATCATTGTACATAGCATTGATATATTATTTCTATAGGAAGGAACTTAATCCTCTAACCATGTCAGAAGGAAACTCAGTCCTAGACTGAGGGTTCCTGGTAACTGACCAGGTGCCTCCATTCTCCTAGAAAATGGCAACAACCCTTATATCTGATAAAGTGGGAACACATCCCTCAATCACATCAGAATGGCCATGCAATCATATCTGATCATGTGAGAACACATCCCACAGTCATATTAGAATGACCCTCAGTCCAAGACTGAGCTTTCCTGGTAACTGACCAGGTACCTCCATTCAAATAATGGAAACATCCCTTATATCTGATCAAGTGGGAACACATCCATCAATCACATCAGAATGGCCATGCACTCACATCTGATCATGTAAGACTACATATTATAGTCCTATAAGAAATACCCTCAGTCCTAGACTGAGTATTCCTGCTAACTAACCAGGCACCTCCATTCAAAGAATGACAATAGCCCTTATATCTGATCATGTAGGAACCAATCCTACAGTCATATCAGAATGGATCAACACTCATATCTGACATTGAAGGAACCAATCCTCTCACCATGATAGAATGGCTCATCCCTTACATCTGACCATGGAAGGAACCAATCCTCTCACAATGTCAGAATGGCTCATGGACTCATCACTTCCCCTTGGAAGGAACCTCAATCTAGAGAACACCAAGATTCTCCTTGAAGTACTCAATCTTTAATCTGGCTAATGGTTTCGTCAACACATCAACTATCTGTTTGTCCATCGCAACAAACTAGAGCTTCACTACTCCCCTCTACACCATATCCCTGATATAGTGATACTTGATCTCGGTATGCTTTGACTTGTCATGGAACACCAGGTTCTTCGACAACTTCACACAACTCTGGTTGTCGCAATATATACAAGTAGCATCCAACTAGAGATAAAATAAATTAGAAAGTAGCTTCCTTAGCCATACTGCCTCACAACTAGCTGAACAAGCTGCAACATACTCTACTTCAGCTATACTCAGTGCCACACAAGATTGCTTCCTACTAAACCAAGAGATCACACCTGATCCCATACTGAAACAACACCTTGAAGTGCTCTCCCTATCGATGGCACTGCCTGTCTAATATGAATCAACATAACCCTCTAGTTTAATCTTCTGACTCAACTCATACCTGAGCCCATAATCAACTGTACCCCTCAGGTACCTTAGAATATGCTTTGCAGCAATCAAGTGAACATGTCTCGGATCTGTCAGGAACTGGCTCAAGGTGTTCACAGCAAAGCAAATATATGGTCTCGTGTTCATCAAGTACATTAAGGACCCAATCATTTGATGATACATCATAGCATCAACTACTTATGATGAAGTATCACTCAATAGCTTCAGGTTCGATGCCATAGGTGTGGTCATGTCCTTGCAGTCCATCATCCCAAATCTCTTTAGGATCTCTACTATATATTTCCATTTTCCCAAGGAGATTCCATTTGCATTCTGCCACACCTCCATGCCTAGAAAATAATGCATCATATCCAAGTCCTTTATTTCGAACTTGGCAGCAAGCTTCCTCTTCATATCAGCAATCAACCCATCCATACCTGTTACAAACATATCATCTACATACATTAGGAGCATCACTGGGTTTCCATCTTCAACCTTGTAGTAAAGGATGGAATCTGCTTTACTTTTGGTAAAGCCCAAACTAGATAGAAAGATGTCAATTTTGTCGTACCATGTCTTGGTGCCTCTTTCAAACCGTACAGGGCTTTCTTCAATCTATATACATGAGACTCCCTACCATGTGTCTCAAAACTGAGTGGCTTCTCCACATACACTTCTTCTTCTACTACACCATTCAAGAAAGCAGTCTTGACATCCATTTGGTGTATCTTCCATTTCATCACTGCAGCCAGAGAAAGTACTAATCTAATGGAAGTGTATCTGGATACAGGTGCAAAATTTTCTTCGTAATCTATTCCTTCTTTCTAGGAGAAACCACGAGCAAAAAATCTTGCTTTATATTTTTCAATGCTACCATCTGCAACATGCTTGATCTTGTAGATCCATTTGGAAGTTACGACAAACTTCCTTTCTGGTCTTGGGAAAACATACCAAACATCGTTCTTCATGATCGATTGATACTCTTTGATCATAGCATCCTTCCATTCTCTTCGTTCTGTCGCTTCTTCATAATTGGAAGGTTCTTTATCGATGAAATCACATAATAAAGCTACATATCTGGAGTAGAATCTGGTCCTCTTTCTTTCTTTGGGATTCTATTTTGGAGCCCCATATCTTTTCACACCTTGGATAGCTTCTCATACCTGTTACAGAGAGAAATTCCTATGGCTTGGGGTACCACAATAGAAATCTTGACTCCAGAAATCAATCTTTTCCAATATGCAATAGAAATTAAATGTCTATCACTAAAGGATCAAACCTCATACCTTATTCCGGACAGTTGAAGTAGATCCCCGTTGAGCTTTCGAACTTCAGCTTGAATTCATAAATTACTTCGTCAACAACAAGTAAAAAATACAAGCATTCTATATATCATGGTGTTAGATCTATTCTAGCATATATAATCAATAATGTACAAGCATTTGACATAATCCCATGGATAAAATATTCATTCAAACACACATTATTGGACAGGAAAAGATATTTCTATTAATATAAATCAGAGATTACAAGATACAACCTCTGACGGCACATCTGCGAACCAAAGAAACTGAATCCCCCACTTGGGCCTCCACCACCTCAATCCTCCATCTCTCGATAGCAAGCTCACAAGCAAGAGGCAAGCTTGGGAAAAACACACTAGTGCTCCAAGGGACAAAGGGATGTAGACTCAAGCATAAGTTTTGGCAACAATGGACTATAGTTTCTTTGCTCTCAATTCTCTCTTCTTTCCTTCAATGTACCAAGGGGTTCCTTATATAGCTTTTCAAAGGGGTAATGAAAGGTCGAATCTGAGTGATCTCAAGGCATAGGGAAGGCTAGGAGTCAAATGAGTCGGATCCATGTCAAGGAAAAATCCAAAAGGATTTGGATTATGTACACATCCCGATGTACGCGGTTTTAGTGGTCAAACCCATGTATAGACGTGCTTATAGGTTTAAAAGTTGCGTGTATAATTTTTTACATGTTTTTAGGGATGATCAAGGAAACATTAAAGAACAATAAATGGTCCATGGGGTCTAAGGAGTCTGTAGCGGGACAGGGGTAGGCCATACAAAGTGTGATTCACTTGGAGTGGTGAAATCAGCTATAACAGATGCCCCCTAATGTATGAGGTCAGAGGGGTCGTACGATGGACGAAATACATTATAAGTCCATCCCAGAAGTGGAGTGATGAAGGATCCCAAATGGAATACCAGCCTCCCAATCAGCATAGTACACTAATACAACTCTGCACATAACTACAACTACATATAGCAGTCCCGGATACATAAGAGTACAATGGCCATGAATAGTCATGATACATGATATCACATATGTGGTCATTGCGACATACAATATATATAGATCAGAATCTCCATGATGAAGATATACAAAGGACCTTGATCTCCATAATGGCTGAATATATAACAGATCAAGATCTCCATGGTGGCTGGAAATATCTGACTTATATTGGAATCAAGTCATGAGAGCTGAAATCTCATAAACACTGGCACGATCAAGGAGGTAGCATATAAGAGATGCCACCAATCTGGAAAGTCTTCTACACAAACCACTACGAGTACATGTCCTACTATGCGAATAGAGGTGTCAAGGTCGAACATGTAGTCCATCGTTTGATTACCGGTCATTAATGTGTACCGTTAACAGATGTGAGATCACCCATCGATAATGAAAATGGGAATCAAGGTACTAGAGTGCCAACTAACAAGTGTGAATAAATGTGTTGAGGTTAAACACTTGAGAGGATCCATCAATTAGGGGACATTGATATATTCCCAAAAATTGTCGATGGTGAGAGAACCTACCACTGATGACTATAAGTCTCAAGGCACTCAAAATGACACTAGATTCCAATCCCAGAATAAATAATCTAAAGTCGAAGGGATGAAATCTGCTAGAAGGAGGGCATTAAGGCATCCCCCATCATCCAACACGAGGTACTTAGCAAAGCTGTATAATGTGGAAGGACTCGATCATAAGGTGCACGAACCAGTAACTATGCCGAGAATATTGGCCGACATGCAAAGTCAAGATAAATGAGGAATGGCTGACTTAGGCTTGAACTTCTTTCGAACAAGAGCATAATGGTGTATGGTGACTAAATGAAGGCAACATAGACTCGATATACAAACTAGGGCATCTTTGTAACACAGGAGGCATCAACAGAGGCTCCATAGGGACTGGAAGCTTAACCAGTCAGTGGAGATAAAATCAGAGAAATGAGTACATCTCCTAAAGTCAAACTATAACCCAACCAATGGATGTGATATACAGTGCTATGTTCAAAGGCGACACAACTCGACAGCTTCCATAGATAACATCTTTCCTTGTTCGGCTTTTTGGTTTTTTGATTTTTTTGGACTTTTTTCAGTTATTTAAAAACCTTGAAAAAAGAATAAAATAGCTTTATAGTTACATACTAGGAGAAGACGAGTGTCATAAAGGCAAACAAACTAGTTCCAAGTAGTGGAACATACCTATGCTCAATGCAAGGATACATGTGTAGGATATCGACACTGGGGGGGAAATCCCCTCCCGGTAAAAAGGGAATCAAGCTATGAAGGATATAAAAAATGGCTTTGCATGGCTAGACATGAGACAAGCTCGGGCTATATGGCTGAAACGCAATGTCAAGGAAACCAGCATAAATATCAATAAGGTAGGAAAAGCTCATGATAATGCATTCACAACTTGACATGAGGGAGTCCTGAGGGAAATAGGCCAGCAAAAGATCAAGAGGAGTATGAGGCTCTTGTGAAATGTCATGGCAGTACTATACAATAGACTCCCACACCCTAAAGGAGAAAACATCGACATGGGAACCAAATGCAAATAAGGTGCTAACAAGGGTGCCCATGTAAGGTGAAGCTCTACCACTCATATCATGCCACTTCTAAAGCAACAAGAAGGTTCCATGACATAATAGAGTGGGTTCATACCTAAGGTCATGATGAGATGGTCATAAGGTTATGAAAAATGAAAATGGTGGTGAAACCTAACCTATATGCTAGTTTAGACATGATACATGAAATCGACACGAACGGGTCAATCCAATGGTTGAAATGGCACTGAAATAGGTCCTCTACATCATGAATTATGTCAAAAATGGTACACAATGGTTAGAAAATGTCTAAACTATAGGAAAGGGGATAAAAATTTTCAAATATTTGAAAATTTTCTATAAATAGTAAACAATTCAAAATATTATAAATCATTTGAAACTTTTACCTATTTGAGCTCTGATTTTCAACAGCGAATTCCAGGAGATCCAGCAGGCAGAATCCATTAACGTTTCTTCTAGGTATTTACTCATGCTCTTCTCTTTCATTTTAATACATTTTTTATGAATTTCCATGGTCAATTAAGTTTTTTAGGCCAACCCAAAATGGGCGGTACAGTCCACACGAAAATAGAGGTTTTTTCCACGTATAGGGCTGGACATACGTGGAAAATGCCCTCAAACCCACGTACATACGCGACTATTTTGAAAACAGTCGCATATGAGGCCACGCATATGGTTTTTTAAATAAACTGATAGGAAAATTTGCAATTTCTTATGCAGGATGGTCATAGAGTGGAGATAGCATGAGCATGGTGAAGTAGAGGAAGCAGTAAGGGCCGATCTAATGGCTCAACAAGCTCTACGTGCATGCGGACTCTACAAGTTTTGGTGTCTTGGTGGGTTGAGGGCCAAACCAAGACTATTACAAATGATGGTGGATTACTGGGATCCATACTTAGAGTCCTTCCATTTAGATGGGATGTCCCTCACCATAGAGGTGGAGGACATATATTTCATTACTGGGCCTTCTAGACGAGGGGAAGTGGTGAACCTTCATTCTCGTGGTGGGCCAGGAGGTGGCCTGACTATTTCCATGATGGCGACGACAGATAGTTACCATCGATGACTACCCCTACACAGAGATAGATTTCCAGGGGGACTCAGACATGCCGTTACCACACTACTACATTTTGACCAAAAATCCGACGGCCATCATGTCGGATTTTCGACACTTCCCTGTCGCATGTATGACACTTTGATTTTTTGTTAAGCGTCGGAAACTTGGCGTCGCTTAAGAGACACTTACTGTCGCTTAAGCGACACTGAGGTAACCGTCGCTTGAATTTAAATCGTCGGTTATCCGACACTGATTAAGCGACAATGACGAATTTTTTTTAAAACTTTTGCACTAACGAACTATCGCTTAAGCGACGGATAGAAAGGAAATTTGTCGAATAAGTGACGGAAACAAACAATAACGGTCGGAATAGCGACGGCTATAAGCGTCGCTTAAGCGACGGATAGAAAAGAAAGCTGTCGAATAAGCGACGGAAACAAACAATACCTGTCGGAATAGCGACGGCTATAAGCGTCGCTTAAGCGACAACAATGATTTAAAAAAAATAAAAAAATATTTACACAGTTACGTAGCATATAATCCAGAGTTTCAGTCCATAGTTATTTTCATAACCTTTTGCTGGTATAGTTACTAGTAAATTGATAAATTTCCCAACATTTGGAGCGCTCAAATGCACCTGCAAAAGAAAAGAATAAGAACAAAACTATGGCAATATAAAAGAAACTAGAACCAAAGCAATTGTGTATATTGCTAAAATGAAAGGAATTGCCCTGGAAAAAGTCACATACCAGCCTGGCGAAGATAAGCAATATAGAGTTTTTCAATCCTACAATCTCTGAAGTTTCCATGCGCCTGACAAGAGCTACAACAAGATCTCTGATATGTAGTGCCATGTGTGACGACAAATGTAAAATAAGTTCTAAAATATAGCTCCCAACAAAGAGTGACCCAGAACTGTCCAAATCTGGGTTTAAAAGTCTGCAATTGCCATGCTTCACAATATGGCATGTAATAGTATTCACCATTGCCATGCTTCACAATATGGCACACATGAAAAACGAAGATCAATCATGCACAATAAATTCAGTAAATGATGAGAAAGATGGATCTGAATAGCAGATATGATTGTGGAAAATGTGATTATATGGCATTTAAAGCCCGCCAGTGAAGATATGATTAGCAGAATAAAGAGTTACAGATGGACTCAATAGACTATTTGTATCTAAAAGGTTTAAAGCCATGTACTATCTCCACCAAATAAACACACGGGTTTATGGGTTTTAAGGCTACTTTTTCCCATGTGGTGTACATTATAAATCAAAATAAGAAAATTGAGTATCCAGATGCAACGCTTAAAGTTTAGTGAAAACTGCCCCCAATCTTTGGGCATCAATTTCACAAAACAAGGCCCGACAGAATTCAAGATTACGATATTTAAGAAATCATAATATGCAATATGAAAGATAGAGAAGAATTTAGGGTTTCCAGTGATAGTTTCAAAGAGTGTCAGAACAGAACAGCACATTTCCTTTGTACATTATCAACCAAAATGAGAAAATTGAGTATCCAGATGCAACACTTGGAGTTAGGTGA